>BQNB010098442.1:0-25153 GCA_026074375.1 Tanacetum coccineum
GATCAGCACAGGTAGGGTCGGGTTGCTCTGCCGAGGGCCCAAATTTGTTTTGAGTATTTCTAACCTTATAAAATAGTCAATGTGTCGAGTATAATGAAACTATATATTTGTGCTATGCTATCATCACGGAGCAGTTACTTATGTAATTACATGTGATGTGACATACTTATTCTATTTCATGCAGGGTATAGTGGATCAGTTAACGAGCCTAGTCATTTTGCATTTTGGAGGAAATATCTTGACTAGAATTTTGCAACTTTTTGATCAATACATGGATGAACTGATAAAAGCTTTACCTGAACCATCTGAAGATGATAGTTTGATGGACTTGAAAGAAGCAGTACCTTTTAAAGCCGAGACAGATTCCCAACAGCTTGCACTGTTGGGTACTGCATTTACCATTGCAGAAGAGCTATTACCAATGGTGATGTCCTCAATTTGGAGTATTTTAAATGAAAGCAAGGAAGCAGGAGGTGGAGTTAATGACGACATTGCCCCTTTGATGAACAATATGATTGATTATAAGGACTGGAGAAAGCAGCTTCAGCATTCACTAGATAAGCTTAGAGATCATTTCTGTAGACAATATGTTCTGAATTTTATTTATTCAAGGGATGGTCCAACAAGACCTGATGCACACATATATCTAAGTGGTGAAGGCGATGATCTCAACTGGAATTCTGATCCTCTGCCTTCGTTACCCTTCCAGGTCAAGTCTCTAACTAATAGAAATATTTCTTGTCTCAAGATTTTACATTTTTATTCATTTTACTAATTTCTGCTGCCTCGTAAATTTTTTATTTTCGGATGTCTCATTAAAGTTGACTTAATCTCTCCTCAAACTTGTGAGGGTTGGGGAGGGAAGTCTTCACACCGAACCACCTTTTGTGTTTTGCAAAGAGGCTATGTTTATAACTCGCAACCATGACTGTGCTAGTTAGGGATGGCAACGGGTCGAATATCCACATCCGTACCTACCCCATTACCCCCCGCTGGGTACCCCGTTAATATTATCCATCGGTTTTTCGGGTTTCCTCGCGGGTATCGGGTATCCCCAATTGAATATTTTAAGGACAAAATGGCGGGTATCAAGATTAAGTCACACTAAACCCACTGACAAAATAAAGCTTAACACCCTAATATGTTCAAAAAAATTTAAAAATTAAAGAAAACAAATACCGTATCAAACGATTTAACGCTTTCGAATAATTCATATATAACATCCAAATGTGTTACTTATTAAAGATCTTTATATAAAAAATATAATGGAAGAAATTATATATAATATTCTAATTAATTATAATAGCAATAAAGCGGGTACAAATTCGGGTAAACTGATATGGGTACGGGTAATCAGGGCGGGTATTAATAAAACCTGCCACCGAACCCGTACCCGGCTAATTTTTTTTATCAATACCCAAACCAGCATCCAAACCCGCCAACTCGCCCTCGAACCTAACCCAACCGGTTTAGGTTTCGGTTTTCCCCGTCGGGCGGTTGCTTTTGCCATCCCTACCCGGAGGTGTAGTCTGGCTGCATATTAACATGTTAAAAAGAAGTGTATAACAGTTTAAATACATGCAAGGTGTTTGACGTTGCAATTTTGAATATGATATATAAGTATTAATAAGTTCTTATATGGCATTTTATTAGGCAAATCCTTTCATTAACATAATATTGTCCATGTTTCGTAAAATTTCACATGATAGATATGACATTAGGATTCTAATCAGAATCTCTATGTTGTCAAAACAATGTCTTTTTTTACAAATCACGAGATTCTAGTTAGGGCCCTTAACAAATGCTCTTACTTTTATTTGACCTTCAGTCCGGGTCGTGTATTACTTCCAGGTTCAAAAGGCTCATCATTTGAGTAAACCCAAAATCAACGAACTCCATCATCGAAACTAAATCGACTATCGAGTGGTACATTGTAAGGTTTTTGGTATATGAAGCTACTTGAAGTCAATGGGACATTGGTAAACCCTTGTGTTGGATCAATAGCAAACACCATTCTAGCATCATTAAGTAAACTCATTAGTAAAACTAAGAGTAGCATGTTGCAACCAAAAAGTCTCTTCATTTTCTCTCTAGGGTTTTGTTTGATGTACACTTATTTGATGGCTAAAGAAATAGTTGAGGACTTATTATACAAGGTACGAATATAGTTATATAGAAGTATTGTTGGGATTTATTAATCTAGCTAACTAATTTAGCCAGGAGTGCGCAGCGGATGGATCTAGTTATGGCAAGTAGGTTAACACATAATAAATAAGGAAAGCGTACCTTTTGCGATTATTCTTGAATACAATAAGCGTCTAAAGTAAAACGCCTCTACGGTTGCTCACACAAACACGTCAAGCAAGTATGTAAGAATTTGCTAGTCTTGTCTTCACGATCAAACACCAAGTGTAATATCAAAACCAAACACACGCCTTGTGTTTCCTTTTGTAGTCGAACCAATCAACAAACCCTAATTAGGGTTTATATAAATAAAACCCTAATTCGTCACAATTGAGGAATCACCAATAAACCACCACGCGTACCTTGAATTAGTCAAGCAAGGAGATCAAGTAAAAGTGGAAAACCAAAAACCTAAAAGGTTGTTTGGTTGAATTTGGTTGTAGGAGAGAAAACCGAAATTCCTATGTGGAATTCGGTTAGGGTTTTGGGAGAGGGAGAGAGCACCAATACTTTAGGTGTTTAGAGAATGGATGAATGAAGAATGAGGGATATGGGGTGTGTTTATATAGGCACCCCAATAACCCTAAAACTTGTAGGAAAAGAATAGCATAATTACTATAATTAAGATCAAATCTTTTTCCTTTCTTTTTCTTTTCTCCCAACCGAACAAACACCCCCTCTACACCCTTTGTGATTTTCGGCCAAACAAGGGGATCCACAGGGTTCGGGTTTTGTCCAGTTTAGTCCATTGGTTCTATATTTAGAATATATTACATAATTAATTAAACAAGTAATTAATTAAATAACTATTTAAATATAAATCGTGAAGTAAACCATACTCTATGTGTTTAACGTGTGTGCCCCCAATAGGCTCGCGTATTTCTAACGTATAACTTGCGGAACCGACTACCATATTCTAACAGCTCCTACTTGGGAGACGGAGTAGCAGGCTTGCAGATATACTGATAATTGGCAACGTCTAACAAACACACACAATTACCTTTAGTAAGAAATATTTGAGATAATAGTTTCAAAAACAATCTCAGCTTATTAATGGTTATGTATTACTTGCTTTTATCATCTCTTTGTTCAGGTACCGTTAAACCATGGATATGGATCCTAACTCATTCCATATAGTTTAACCATTTAGATTCTCATTATAGAAGTTAATTCAGATATACCAAATGTAATTAAGAATCATCTTAAAATTACCCTTTTGGTGCGGCCACACAATTATCTGATTAATTCTGGAGAGGCGCCGTGGTATCATTCTGCACATATAATGTGGAGGAACAAATCCTTTATTAGCTACAAGTGTTGTGGATGCTGCTTCACATACACTCCGAAAAATAGCTTTTATAACTACCATATCACAGGACAGCGTTTGGCTATAATTACAAAAAGTGATATCCACACATACATAACTTGTTTGTATCTCAATTCTAAGGATGACTTATTAAACTATTTTCGACATTTTACTCATGACAAGGATCCAAAAGTAAATGTTCGAAAGTTGGGGTATCCAATATGCATGATGCGTGATTTCCTTTAAAAGAAACTACGTCGGATTTTACATTTATAAAACCCTAACTACCTCGACTATTCCTACGCACTAAAGAGCAGTGTACCCTATCGTGTATAGTGTAGTGATTGGTAAGCACGGGTGTCGACCCAAAGAACGGTTTGTGTCTTTAATTGTCTAACTGATTTATTATTTTCCGTAAGAAAGCAATAAAGAAAGCTGTTTAGATTTTTGGTAGAATTATTGCAGAATGTTATGGCGGTAAGCCTTGCTGTCGAAAAGGGAATTGGTATAGTAGCAAACAACTAGGAAGGATAACAATAGTCAATGATCTTAATTATACCGTCGCAATCTTAACCTCACTAATTTTATGAGATACGTTAATCCTAATAGTTGGTCTCCTAATTAGCTTGCACTCCTAACTGGGGTATTAAAGTAAAGGGGTCGCCTTATGGGTCAAGGTCAACCCTCCAAAAGCTATACGTCACCAGTTTGGAAAGTAGAAAATATCCTAAGTGAAGATGGTCACTAACACTAAGGGTTCTAACAACCTCACTCAATACTGAATAGGGGCACAAGGATCTCTTAACGCACTACATAATAAAGAAAGCAATAAAACAACAAGATCACGACTTAATCATCAATAAGATAATTAAATAATTCAGAGCCACTCATAATAAATAATCAAAACAACAATAAATTAAACCGCTTGGTCAGCTCAATCAACATAATAATAATATTAAATTGACCATAATAAACTGGAGTAAGATTACAAACTATGCTGAATTAATGCTCTCGATCCTCTAGTCGAACGCCATGGCAAACCCCGAAGGGTTTGCCCTATACCGAAGCAAACAGCTGGGCTGCTCTTCTTCTTTTCCTCCGCTTTTCTTATTTTCGGCTCTACTCCACCAGATGTGAATGTCTTCTCAAATGCAGAAATGGGGCTCTATTTATAGGATTCGTACTTGTTGCGGCGTAACCTTATGAGTGGGATTACGCCGTAACCATGCTGATGTGGACTCTCTTCCTTCAGGCCAAAATGATGTTACGACGTAACCCTGTTGCTTGGTTACGCCGTAATGCTGACTCAGATAATTGATCTTCTCTAAATTTGAATGTCACAGCGTAACCTTTTACCCGTTACGCCGTAATCCTTAGTCATCATCCATATCTTCTTTAATAAACATTTACGTCGTAACCTTGGCGGGCATGTTATGCCGTAATGACTAGTCAGCATGAAAATCTTCATTAGTAATAATAGATTACGACGTAAGCCAGTGGATTGCTTACGCCGTAATCTTCTTCCATTATGCGGTCTTTGTTGTAAATTTCTTTACTTTGTTGTTTTTCCGCATCTTTTCTGTTCCAATGCTTTTAATTAACTGAACTCGACAAATAAATAAATTAAGTACAGAATTCTTATAAAACTAATATAAATCAAGGCAATAAACAAGGGGATTTGATATATAAAAGTATTAAATATTTGATGTTATTAAATATCCCCCCACTTGACTTCTACTTGCCATCAAGTAGAACTCTTTAAATAATTCTCAAAAAGATATCTCCCAAGCCAACTTGGAAAACATGAATCTAAAAATTACCTTTGCTAGAGTTATGGTTAAAATAGTCTCCAAGGCAACATGGGTGATATTGGGTGATTAGGTGACATAGGTAGGATAAACATGGGATACACATTAATGGGTGTTAAGATAAAAACACAAAACAAATAGTCATCTTAATCCAAGGTATCCATAACTAGCAACTGTCCATCCATAGTCCAAGTCTTCTAGAGTGAACACTTGATCATATCTTCACAATGGGTTATCTAAATAATGAGATCTTCAGAGCAATGATAACCATAATACAGGGGCACCCCACCCACATCTCATTTACTTTACTTTTTTCACATATGGATGGGGGTTTTGTATCACGTATACACATCTTAGAAACTAGAGGGCTTTCATTTGCACCTCTTAAGGGGCTTTCATTTGCACCCTTTATCTCAGAAGCCGTCACATTTAGATGGAGTCTTGTGTACCATCTAAACGTTACTTCCGCTTCTGAACCAGGAGCCTTCACTATTTAGGTGGCTTTTCACCCCTAAACGTTACTTCCGCTACTGGATTTACACAATACATCCCCCCACTTGAGATGAACAATATCGAAAGTGGTAATACCAGGGGGGAAGTCTTCTATGATCAATATAGTAAGTCTTCACTGAAAGTATTAATTTTTGAACCATTTTCCCGAACCATGGACTTAAGTAGCTAAAAATTTCAACACAAAGAAAAATAGACTAAAGGGCAGGCTAAGGCGAAATGGTGTAACAAATATATAGGGTGTAAACAAGGTGATCTAGGGGTATCTTGCACTTATAATGAGCGCAATCAAGGGTTTTAAAGAGTGAGGTCGACAATGGTCAGTGTGACACAGTAGATAACACACACATATAGGCTTTTTGGGTGAATTCCTAAGATGTTGCCTATTTGAACTGTCTATTCCACTTTAATCAAAGATTAATTCTAGTTAATTAGGAAAAACATGTCAAAAATTTTTAAATTGGCACAATTTTCAAAGAAAACTAGAAAATCAAGGGCAAATATCGGTCAAGTTGATACTTCGTCTCCATTCCCCCAATTGGTTTTGTACCAATGTCCCTATTGTACATTAAGGAATGAACTTGATAGATAAGAGAGTTAGGAATTAGAACCAAAAACTTCTCTGGTCATGTTTGGAATACTTGGAGAGACAGCATGCTCTAAGCAATGCTTTAAGTCTCGACTTTCACTTCTTTCACGAGTAACATCCTATTTCTGTAACAACTCATCATCCTCCTGAATAGCATTCGACTAGATCAGTTTGGGGTGCTTCCTTGCAGCTTGATTAGCATCCTAGCACTACTCCAAGTGCATTACTTGTATACCTGCAAGAAAGACTAATACCAAAAGCATAAACCTGGATAAAAGCATAATAGTACACTTTATACAAATCTCAAAAACCAACTCACTTTCGTGGAAGAGGTTGCATTTAGTTTGTATGCAAAAGCCTTTTTAACCGCCTTGTGGGTGATGGACACGGGTTACGAGTGAAGTCTAGGGAGGGTTTCTTATAGAGAACTACCACAAAGGTTCATTTAAAGTATACACAGTTTTGTAAAATTTCAAACGTTTAATGATTTGCAGGAAGAGATTACGATATCCCCGTTCGGGCCAGTATATCAAGAAGCCATTCTATAAGTGTTTTGGGGAGCCAGAACACTTTAAATCGTAAATCCACAACTCAGCCAGAACACAATATCGAGATGGAACATCTTAATATACAGCTCCCTAATATTGAGATACGATATCTTTTAAGATTTCTGATAAAATAATCGAATATCGAAGTGTATCGATACTTTTACCCTTACAAAATCAAGTAAAACAAAATACAAATCCAACTAAATGCAGAAAGGAAATTAAATAAATTACTAGGATAGGTCGGGTTGTCTCCCGAAAAGCACTTGTCTTTTTATCTGAGTCTTTAAGTTAGACTCGAGCCTCCTTCACATGCTCTTTGGACTTCTCTAATCATGTCCGATCTTTACATTAGCTTCTCAACCTGTTCATAATTGCTCATCCTGCACACTAACAAACTTTGTGCATTAAATGTGTAATAAAATTTGATAAAATTTGAGCAAAAACAGGAGCATGTTATATTGGCAAATACTTGACTCGGGAATAACACCACATGAATAAAAACATTAAGGTTGGCAGTCTCAACATTTAGATACACATGGAATTAGAAAATATCGAAAAGGTTCAAGCATGCCCAAACTATTTTTGGTGTCCAAACCTGATGACCATGTATGACATAACAAGCACTACCAAGTTATAACATAAACAAGTATGAAATGATTTTTTTAATAGCACTAGTAACGCCGTAACCAATCGAACTAGTTACGCCGTAACAGTACCAGTTACGCCGTAATCCAAAGCATTACGGCGAAACAAAACATAACCAAACATGCAAGCACTCAAGAATGGGAGAAGAACAGAAGGTTCAAGCATACACAAACACACCAACAAACATACATATATCAATTAAACAATCAAAAACTACAAATACCGTTCCCCGGCAACGGCGCCAAAAACTTGATGCGTGATTTCCTTTAAAAGAAACTACGTCAGGTTTTACATTTATAAAACCCTAACTACCTCGACTATTCCTACGCACTAAAGAGCAGTGTACCCTATCGTGTATAGTGTAGTGATTGGTAAGCACGGGTGTCGACCCAAAGAACGGTTTGTGTCTCTAATTGTCTAACTGGTTTATTATTTTACGTAAGAAAGCAATAAAGAAAGCTGTTTGGATTTTTGGTAGAATTATTGCAGGATGCTATGGCGGTAAGCCTTGCTGTCGAAAAGGGAATTGGTATAGTAGCAAACAACTAGGAAGGATAACAACAGTCAATGATCTTAATTGTACCGTCGCAATCTTAACCTCACTAATTTTATGAGATACGTTAATCCTAATAGTTGGTCTCCTAATTAGCTTGCACTCCTAACTGGGGTATTAAAGTAAAGGGGTCGCCTTATGGGTCAAGGTCAACCCTCCAAAAGCTATACGTCACCAGTTTGGAAAGTAGAAAATATCCTAAGTGAAGATGGTCACTAACACTAAGGGTTCTAACAACCTCACTCAATACTGAATAGGGGCACAAGGATCTCTTAACGCACTACATAATAAAGAAAGCAATAAAACAACAAGATCACGACTTAATCATCAATAAGATAATTAAATAATTCAGAGCCACTCATAATAAATAATCAAAACAACAATAAATTAAATCGCTTGGTCAGCTCAATCAACATAATAATAATATTAAATTGACCATAATAAACTGGAGTAAGATTACAAATTATGCTGATTTAATGCTCTCGATCCTCTAGTCGAACGCCATGGCAAACCCCGAAGGGTTTTCCCTATACCGAAGCAAACAGCTGGGCTGCTCTTCTTCTTTCTTTCTTCTTTTCCGCTCCGCTTTTCTTTTTTGGCTCTACTCTCCACCAGATGTAAATGTCTTCTCAAGGATCAGAATACACAAAAATGGGGCTTCAATTTATATAGCACGATATCGTTACTTCTGTATGCGCGTAACGTTTATGAGTGGGATATACTAACGTCCAGATAACACATGCTGATGAAAGGAACTCATCTTTATTCCAATCACAAGGAAACAGGCCAAAATGGATGTTACGGAAGTACGTAACCCCTGGTTTAGCTCACTGGTTACTTGGGCCGTAGATGCTGACTCAGATAATGGCTGATCTTCTCAAATTTGAATGTCCACAGCAACGCGAAAACGACAACTCACGCGAAACGGCGTAACCTTTTACCCATTATGCCGTAATCCTTAGTCATCATCTATATCTTCTTTAATAAACGTTTACGTCGTAACCTTGGCGGGCATGTTACGCCGTAATGACTAGTCAGCATGAAAATCTTCATTAGTAATAATAGATTACGACGTAAGCCAGTGGATTGCTTACGCCGTAATCTTCTTCCATTATGCGGTCTTTGTTGTAAATTTCTTTACTTTGTCATTTTTTCCGCATCTTTTTTGTTCCAATGCTTTTAATTAACTGAACTCGACAAATAAATAAATTAAGTATAGAATTCTTATAAAACTGATATAAATCAAGGCAATAAACAAGGGGATTTGATATATAAAAGTATTAAATATTTGATGTTATCAATGCAACCCTTGTGAATACATATGAGTTTGGCGAGAACAATCCGTATATTCAAAGAATATAACCAACACTCACATTTGCCTTACGTAACAATATTCCCATATTGTTAACCGACAATGGACATATTTAGAATGATAAAATCATTCAAGGATTAAACATGCAAATATATGATAACAATTATTATATGAATAAATATCAAATACCAAGTAATTTTATTCATCAGAAAGTAAAAATTGTTTTTCAATCCCAATTATCTTTAACCAATACAAAAACATATTGCATAAAACAATTAGCAATTTGAAGTCGGCAATATTTTGAAAATTCCCAACTCTTTCTTTACAAGCCAGCTAAATAGTTATCTAAAAAAACTTTCCGAATACTTGTTTCAAATTCATAAATTTGTGAAGGATTTGAATGACATGATGAGTGTCATATGTTTATTTGCATACTATTGCAAGAATCATAGTATGGAAATGTGACAACACCTTTAATGGGGTATTTGAAGTCAACAACATACTTATCTCGGACAGTCATCTTTACAATTTCTTAAAATGTAAAGTATTCTCATTCTCTAATGTGTAATGCAACGATGCCCTTAGCTGAGCATATTTAGTTAGTAGATTTATCATAAAAGATGAAATCCTACTTTAACTAGGATTGATTATTCTCTAGCATCGTGTAACAACACTATGCCTTATATAATTCGTAAACATTTGTTTTAACAGTCATCTAAATCACTCTCAATTAGATACTGTTGTTGTTAGCTCATCTTGCTCTTGTGCAAAAGTAACAACCAGTCTCATACACAATATAAGATATACATGATGAATCCTTTGTTAAAAACACAAGGTTTCCATCCATGTATTAAATTATCTCAAGTGAAATATATCATTTAAGAATTGCTTCAATGATGTATTGCATTGTATTGGACTTAATTTTCGCATATGTTTATTTTATTAAATATTTTATTCCAAGGTTATTTGTTTTATTCTTAAATTCCCAAGTGAAGTTTCATTCCAATCTTAAGGATTAACATCTAGCTTAGATGAAATGATACCTTCAATATGTTACATAACATATGAATTTTAAGGAAAACATAGTGCTCCCACTAGATGTCAGGTGTACTCAGAAGTTATCTTAATTTAATTAGAAACCATATTGTGATTACACTTAAGATCTTAGCTCCTAGATGCATGATTCAATCCACACTTGGATTCTATTATCTTGTATACTTTATAAAGATTATTTTAAATTCATAACCCCTTTTGATTACACGTCGTCGTCGCAAAAGGTAATCATAAAGAAAAGAGTTATAAAACTTAATTGTCATATAACAAATATAGACTCATAACCCTTTTGATTACACATTGTCCTCGCAAGGTAATCATAAAGGAAAGAGTTATGATCCTAAATTCGCCATATTGCAGATTCAATAAAACCTGTATGACAATTAGTTATCTTTATATAATTAATGCGTGTAGAAAAGAAAGATTTAATCATAGTCAATTGCTTGAGTAAGATTAAAAACTTTTGTTACCAGTCAGGCATTAATATGTATACAATCTTGTCCTTATGAGCCTTTCTTCAAAAGAAACTCATTCTCACCTTACAATTTAACTGTTTGGTAAAAGACTAATCAAGCTCAAAACTTTGATTGCCTTTTAAGGACTGCATCTTGTCATTCATAGTTCTAAGATATTTATCAGATTCAAGATGTGATAATTCATCTTATTAGTTAATAGGCTTATTATGACCCTCTAACTAATATTCCTCAGCATTAATACTAAAGAATATCATTCAAGTGATGAGGCATCCATGCGGATTTATGAATAAGAGTTACATTGTACTTTGGTTTGACATTTTCATGTTTAACCTTAGTATGACATTCATAAGTGAATTTAGAAGGTAACGTATTTTGTTCTTGAATCACTTCAAGATTTGTAGATTCTCCCATTTACTTTTGTAAATAGAGAAAATTCTCTAAAGACTAAGTATTTAAGCAACAATGAATTGTTCTTAATTAGGAAAAACAAAACATATATTAAGTTCTCATATCTAGTTTGTTAATAATATGCTTCATAAGATTTTAACAAATTTCAGAACTTTAATCAAGACATAATGGGATTCCTTCCAAGAACCCTAATTAGGGTTTGTAGCAAAACCCTAATTCTTGTATCACCCTTTAACCGAAAACCTTAGCAAAGGTTTGTGTTACGTCGAGCTAGGAGGAACACCAAAACTACAATCTTCAAGCTAGGAAGTGTAGAAAAATCGAAAACCCAAAAGGTTTTAGGGTTCGATTGGTTTGAGTGGAAAAACCAAAAATCCCTAAGGGTTTAGGGGTTTCAGTCGTGGGTTGTCTTGAATACCTTCTAGGTTTGAACTATATTGAGTGTATCCATGACACACACAATTTTCTAACCTTGATAGATTTTGGAGGTAGAGCAATTAAAGCTATCATGAATCAAACAATATGAATATAGTTTGTTTCAACCTATTAGACATACCATAATAACGTGGTATTCTATAAGTATTGGAATTGTGAGACTTCATCAGAATTCCATAGATAACTTAATTCTCTTTGGATCAAATACTTGTCAATTGGGTCGAGCCAAATTGCATATTCAGTATTTTCGAACCAAGTGCATGCTATAGTGTATATTTCTTGAATAATACAAGAACCCTATGTTCACGTGTTCACAAGAAGACAGAACTGTTCAAGAATTATATGTTCATGTGTTTACAAGAAAACAGAACATGTCAAGTATACACTATAAGTCTTTGAATAATTCAAGGACCTCATGTTTATGTGTTAACAAGAAGACATAACAATTTTACTACATACTTTATGTTATAAGTTATTGATTTAATTCAAGGACTTCCTAATTATGTCTTAACTAGAAAACATAATTATAGTAACTAAAGTGGTTATGAACGCAATCTCTTGAGTTCAATAGTAATTTCAAGTTAATTTCATACTTTAAAATTATGATAATTATTATTTAACCACAATTAGATTGAATAAAATATGTAGTCAAAATGTTGAAGTAGCTTTATATTATATCATGACATTTGAATGTAATAGGGCAACAAACATCTTGTATGTTTAAGTCCTAGTAGATTTATTAGCTTTCTTACCTTGCGATCAAGATAAACCAATAATATGTTGTTCCTTGCACACACTTTGAGATTTCTCTCACTTGTGTAAGGTACAACATCAAATTATGAAGACAAACAACACAACATGTGCTTGATTGTGTAAACAATATGAAAATGTCGTACATATTACAAGTAGATTTAGAACCATAACGTTTAATAAGGAATTGTGGATTATTATTCTATATATAACGTTTCGAAAAGTAACATCAGAAAGGCAACGTGTTATCTAATAAATAATCCAAACTTAATCTAAAACATCCAAAAACTAGAATCAAAACAACAAACAAGCAAGACTTCAAACGAAATTCTACTCGGGATACTTCTAAGTCTGCTATCAATCACCAAACTATTCTTCTTTCACTTCACCTGAAAATGATACTCGAAAACGTTAACAATAATGTTTGTGAGCTCGTAGGTTTAACATTAAACCCAAAAGCTGTGCCAATATTTTAATAGTGGACAATAGTGCTATATGACAATAAATATATGCAAACAACCTTAGCATCACCGCTAATCAATAACCATATGTCACTTATGCACCTAAAGGGCCTACCAGCTAGAGCACTAAAATTAGGACAGGACCACACACAAACTAGGGTAGGCGTACCCATCCGCTCTAATAATCACACAAATACTGGTAGGCATACCCCTCTGATCCAAACAATCATACAAATACTGGGTAGGCGTACCCATCGATCTAAACAATTACACAAAACAATAATATTCACCTACAGTCATAAGCACATATCTTGTCCCAAAAAACAACAAAAACCACATTTCGCACAGATCAATTCAAAAACATTTCAAAACACATTTGAGTATCATTTTCCCCCAACGGAAAAACCAGTAAAAAGTGGGGCTACGAGAACTCACCTCAAGCAAGCTTTTGGCAACCATAATCTCAATCACAAAAGCAAAAGCAACGACGCCGCACACGACCTAGTCCAATTAATGTCCCAATTAATCATCCAATTCCAAAACAATCTTCACGTTTGATGCCAAGAGTTTTGAGCGTTGTACAATTTACCAAAACCCATTTTAGTGGTGTGATTGGTTGGCGACGTAACTCCACAATCATATCTATCTCATTCCTAACACCCCACCCCCCACACCGATACTACCATATTATTATTAAGCGTAAAAGATAGTAATATAATAAATATTTTTAATTATTAATTATAAATATACTAGTTTCAAGGCCCGCCCGTTGGGCGGGGAGCTTTAAGGTATTATTTGAAGAAACATTTCCGAAAACCACATTATGGTACAATATCTTATTTACCCGACCATAATAATTCCAACAGCTAAAACTGAAGTCGAGCCTCCCATGTTGAGTTACATAAGTTTGTACTCGTGACAGGCCTGCAAACTCGTATCAATCAACTACAAACCACATAATCAATCACCACAAAAATTGAATGAGTTTAGTGGTTTGGCCATTAATTTTAAGACATAGTTATCGTGAACTTCTATCTTAATATGAGTAGCATGCTACACAAGATTCTAAAGGGAGTTGGAATCCAAAATTATATACTGAATACCCTTGATTAAAATATAAAGCTCGAAAAATTTTCAATATATGCCTGATAAAAATTACATAATTTACATGAGTGCATATGCATATTTACAGACTTAAGATTACAAACTCTATCTATGATTCTCTAGCTCAGAGTTGTCGTTTAAACCTTTCGACTAATAAATGTCCAAAAACTCTATCTAGGATTCCTTAACCAACCGGTTATTTTCTCAGGAGCTCCTTAAAACAAAATATTGTGATACATAGTTACCAAATTTCGTTACATGCTGAATATGACATTCATCGACAACAGTATGCTCTAAATGACAATCGGATAAATTTCCATTTATTTAAAGTGATATCAAGATGAGGAAAAAACACATCATGAAGTCACGACTCAACCCCATCAGGTATCAACACAATGGAGCCCGTGGTCGTTCGACTTTCAAGGTCCAAATGGGCTTGAGGCGCCTAAGACAAAGGGTATTTGTGGTTAACCCGAACACGTAAAACCCCATTTGCAATGTTGGCAAATACATCTTCAGCTGTTTCAAGCAGCTCCTCTCGTTTGTCAGGGTATTAGAAGAGAGATGGATTGTCCAAATAGGGACTTTACCGCAGTTTGATATAGGTACGGGGTCTGGTAACCAGATGCCTGGTCCATGAATCATCCATGGTTTCCTCGGTCTTTTAAGTTGGCTAGTGTCCCTGCAAACAACATTGAAGAGATCACTCACAATAAGTTTTGATCAATAAAATATTGCATCAAAGTCTTGGTTCCACCATATAGGCGGCAACTTTCATAGCCATTGGCTTAAAGAATGGGGCGACTCTCCTCGTGTTTTTTCCCTGACGGGCCCAAAAAGTAATATTGAAAAGAGGGTCAAATATGCTTAAGGTCTTGGTTTCACTTACCGTAATGCTATTTGCAATTCGAATTGTTAATAGAAAGCTTTAAATTTAAGGACAAGTGTGTGGGGTCAAAACTAACCAGACCAGTACCAATAGATGACATGTATTGACCCATTACCAATCCGCCATTATTCCACCTCTAGTTCCATGGTTTTAGGTGATTACGTCAAAATATTTACTGATAAATAATGAACCAAAACCTACTATTAATATATTAAACTTACTTGAGGTACTGAAGTGTCATATTCTTCAAGAGAGATGGATGCCGAAGTGCAAGACTTGTCCATTCTTCCTTGTCAATCTTGTCATCGACTTTTTGATCAGCCTCCTCAAAGTAAAAAAAGGATTGATTATTCTGTGCAATAACATTGTGGGAAGTGAAAATTTCCAAAATTACAAATTTGATCTATCTGCAAGATTTGTCTCCATGAACTTGATACCAAGTCAAGGCTTCTTCATCTCGAAGATTCTCTAGCGATTACAACACTCGCGCAGTCAGTCACCAGAGACCGGCCGTGTTATATTTCATTTGCCTCATGATTGCTCAGACAGCCCCAACTCAGGTGACTCCCCCGGCGTATAGATGACATTGTGTTGAGCACAAGTCAATATAACCTCCCATAACATAACATCTACGCTAACAACCTCATCCAACACCCCGCGCCTTCTCGAATGGTTTTTTTAAAATATCTGCACTCCGTAAACCTAAAATCCCTCAGGCCCCAAGCCCCGCCACACCCCCTCATTCCCCGCCATACCCACCGCACCCCTCATCAAGAACCTCATCAGAATCCAACAATCCTCCAACCATCACACATCAAAACCCCACAAGAGAGAAGAAACACGATCGATCAGAACCCTTTCGCCGAACCCAGTCACCAAACCAAGTCATCAGATCCCTATCATCAGAAACCCCCTTATCATAAACTCTCATCTGTAACCTATATCCATAAAGTATCATCATAAAACCCATATTTAGAAACACTCTTCAGTAAACCCCTCTCCAGAAAAAGAATGTCTCCATCAGAACATCAATAAACCTCATATCAGAAACCCTATCAGAAAACCCACATCAGGAATCCTCCCATCAGAAACACGTCATAGAAACCCGACATCAAAACCCGCCGCTATCATTTAAATACATATCGATAAAACCCTTGATCAGAAACCTCTATAAAAAACCTCCATCGTTGAGACTTTGCGATTCTCATCCACACTTCTATAAAAACCAGAATATGTTTGAATATAAGCTACACGTGTCTTCTGTTGTAGCGTGGGTTAGTTCCAGTACAAAGAAGATTTAGTTTAATATTTGGCCTTTTTTCCCTTAAAATATCAACCAATAATATTGATCGCTTATTTAGACTTTAATCGGATGGTATAAACAATGTACTACAAGTTGAAACTCTGATACTAAAAAACCTGTTGATTTAAAATCAAAAAGCAAAATGTGAGAATGCATAGCACCGATATTAGTTGCACCTACTCAAACTCTTCCATAACATTTTTAATTGTAAAATTTTACTATAAGGCCATTATTCATGAGTACGAACTGCAAGATTTTATTGACACTTGATATTAGTCTCTACCATAGCCTATAGACAAATAATCTTTCACAGCATAATGTATCCTTAATATCAAGTTCAAGCCCTTTCACTTTGCATCATTCATTTAATATTCTTATCAAGTTAAAGCCATTTCACTTTGCATCATTAATTTAACATTCTTATCAGAGCAAATTCAAGCCAGTTCACTTTGCATCATTCATTTAATATTCCCAACTTAACGGTTCTGGAACTTTTTCTTCTGGAAATCATACAAACAACAACAGAAGTCCAAAGGAAAAGGCTGCAACAACAAAGACGATAACAGCATAAACAATATCAGTGCCAAAATGTTACTAAACGGGTGTTTGGACTGCCTATTTATGTGTGTTTGAAGAAGACTACAAACAACCACTAAATAAATTCAATCATGAAGCAAATAAACACAAAAGAAAGAAATAACATGTTGGGGAGTGAATACCATGAGGAGGCGACTTTGTCTTGATAATATAAGATCAATTTTACTCTAATCAAGAGGATATAACGCAGCAAAGCTGATGCAAATACAACAGGAGCAACCTAGAAAATAAATAGATGTAAATTGTCATATTTGTATACCTAACATGAAAACGATATAAGGATGACATCACAAATTGAAGATAGAATGCAACTATTGCAAGTTGTGAGTGAATTTAATTGTCACAACACCAACACATCATCATAAAGTATTTTTCAAACAAAAGTTACCTGTTCTTTGACTCCCTCGTGCTTGCAGTTTCAAGCAAGCATTAACAAAGCACAAATGTTGATTGAAAGTTACAACTTCCATGATACACTTTTCATCCGCAACCAAATTTGCAACTGCAGGTGCTAGCCGTTCCTACAAAATAAGAAGTCGAAAAGAAAATTAGTTTAGAGTTGTTGCTTAAACGTTAGGAAAGCCATAAACATGTGACATAGAAAAAAGGAACAAACCAAGACTCCATCACCATCATTAGACCATCTGAAAATCATATCAACTAATGTGTTATAGAGTTTGAACCGGTCTTGCAATGTGCTCTTTGAACTCCCATGGTGTAATCGGTCCTCTAATGACCATGTCAACATCAAGGATTACTAAATAAATTATGCATCGGTTTCGACATGATTGTCCTAATGAAGCAATGCGGCTGGTTTATTTATGGCTGGATAGCTTAAAAGCAAAATCATGACCTATATACTCTTTCAAGTACCTCAATAAGGATCATCTTTTTGTCGGCAGATCTTATTGAAAAGAAAACTTTTTTTGTATGAAACATTACATAGAGAAAAGGCATGCTTGATTCGCAGTTTCATCCTGTAGAATATTCCTACAGCATCAACATCAGATTGACCCATGAGAACCTGAGGACAATAAAAGTCAACATCATTGTGGAATTCATTCCATAAACTTTTTATACATGTTAGATTGAAAGCATTGATATTGCTCCTCCTTTTTACGCTGCTTTTGAAGGAGCCTCATGTTTCCACATTGACCTTCTCCTTTCCCTTCGGGCTCGCCTATTGCCCCACTGCCACAACTGCAATGCCACATATATGTATGGAACATATGAGTTTCATACCAGTCAATATTGATACGCGTTATTTTTCGTTTAGAGTCAAAGACTAAATGGTATAAGATGATGACTACATAAGAACCAGGTCATTTATGTAGCCAATATATTTAGGGGGCGTTTGATTACCTTATTTTCTGATTTATGGGATTATTTGAAAGTGTAAAGGGAAAGCTTTCATCTTAAGTCTACTTTCGGGGGCTTTAAAATCTTATCAAGTCGTAGACATGAGACCTTAAAGAAGCCAGGACTCACATTGATAAATTCAAAATATTTATTTTCAATAAAACATTTCTTATAAATACAAAAATGTTTTGTATATGTTTTAAAAATGTTTGTCCCGTTTTCTTATAAATAAAAAAATGTAAGGTTTGGAAAAATAAAAAATTTCTTTGATCATATAACAAATTAAAGTTCGTTTATTCATACCTTTAGTGATTTACGTCGGGTGCGTACTTAAATTTGTTATTGAAGAAAACATGAGACGTTGAAAGATGTTGACGTATGAATTGATGATTTATGATTACGAGTAACTTAAGCACTTTGCGTTATGTGTTATAACTTACATGTTTGTCGTCACCAAAACATGAAGAGAATGTATAGCTTAAATATCGTAATATTTCTACCAACAGAACCTATACACATCCAATAATCACACAAATACTTGGTAGGCGTACCCACCCGATCCAATAATCTCACAAACACTGGGTAGGCGTTTACCATCCGATCCTAAAACAAGCTTGCTCCACATAATATTCACATAGCAGTCATAAGCACATAACTTGTCCAAAAAACAAAACCACATTTCGCACAGATCAATTCAAAACATTTCAAACACATTAGAGTATCATTTTCCCCTTACGAAAAACCATAACAAGTAGGGTCCGAGAACTCCCTCAAGCACGTCATTAGCAACCACCAAACCACCCCCTCCAATCCCTACTCCTCCCTACAAATAAAATTTACCATAACCACAAATAAAACCCCCCCAAACCTAAATCATCAATCTAAAATCTTAATACCCAACCAAAACAAACCCCCCCCCCCCCAAACAAAAAAAAACAAAAAAAAAAATAAAAAAAAAATATACCCCAAATCTTCATAACCCAAACACAATCCCTTCCCCATAAATAGTTTTAGTGTGTGTGTTGGTTGACGACTTCTTTACTCCACAATCATATCAATCTCATTCTCCGATAATACATACTTATACTATTTAGCGTAAATAGATAAGTAATATAATATATTTTTTAATAACTTTTTAATTTAAATTATATCTCGACAAGTCCATTCGGTACACCTTAGTCACTTCAAAATAATCATTATACGGTTGAAAATAAAACGTTTACTCATAATAAACACTTTAGAGAAGTTTTGAGAAAAATTATATTTTTCGTCTTTTAGTGAATTTATTAAAAATAAAATCAAAATAATAAATAATATTTTATTATTTAAAAATCAAAAATCATGGTTTTTAAGAAATTTTCTTATGTATAAACTTTTTTATGAATTTCGAAGGACTCGTACGTTTATACAACGTTTTCCAAGGTTTCAAACCTTATTTTCAACATTTTTCACAAATTCGACACTTTTCGACAAAATTTCAAAATCTCAATCGTTAACGCTTACCAACACGTTTTTCCCAAAATATCGTTCAATATCACTTCGTAAATACATTTCCACTTTCAAAAGTCATCAAAATTCTCATAACTACTACATATGCTTAGGTCCCACAAAGGTCCATTCAGGGGATCATATATAAGTCCAAATTTATCTATTTAAGGTCCAAAACCTAAGATCTTTACATATATATAGTATTATACTTATATGTAGAATATTTCGGACCAACAATTAAAGCCTTCCCATTAAGCCGCGACTCAAATAGACTTATTGGGCCGTGAGTCTATAAACTCCAAAATACGTATATTAAGCTTTAAAATAAGCTATTAAGCTACGTATCGCTTTTGGTTACTACCATAAGCCTCAAAAATAGTCCACAACATACGCCATAACACAAAAATAATCAAAATCACTTTTCTAGTGATTTTGAAAATCTACACATGGCATATAAGCCTAAATAAGCCAAGAAATAGCTTAAAATAAGCCCGAATAAGCCATACAAGCTACTATAAAAAATAAGCATTCTAGCATCATATATTATTCAACCATCACGACCACGACATCAAAACTACAAAAACCCTCTTTTTCCTTTTCTTTTTACACGAACCAAACACCCCCTTTTTCTTTCGTTTCGCTTCCAAAAATCAATTTTCACAACGATCAACTTGTACAACTAACATCTATGCATCAAAATAAACCCAAAAGGACAAACGAAATTTAAATTTGAAAACTTACAAGAAAATCTTCAAATTTGTAGATTTCGACACGAACCGGACAACCCAAACGTTGTTTAAATGAATAACCAAACACTAGAATCAACCCCAAATATTTATGTCTTCATGTTTTCTTGATCAAACTTCAAAAATTATAAGAGTGTGTGTGTTGTAGGTGCGGACGAACACAAGAGAGAAGGGAGAGGATATTTTTTTGATTTTGAAAATGAACTATGTGTAAAAATGAGGATAAGGAAAGCATCTTATGTACAATTTGGACAAGGTTAGCTAAAATTAAGCCACCTTGTCTCCCTAGTCTTCTTTTGACCGGCCATGGTATCCCATGGGGTCTCGGGCCTTTCTTTTCGTGTCGGGATCACTTAAATACTCGTAAAACTCAACCGTAAAATTTACCCCAAAGTTAATTAGCATTTTTATTCACTTTAAAAATACTTTTCCATTAACCTAGAGTATTCACATGACATATTTTCACTTTAAACCCTTCAAAACTCAATTTGGACATTAACGGACGTGTCAGACTCGTTTTTTTGGCATTTCTCAAAATTCACGGGTCAAACCACCCGGAATACACATAACACAATAATACCTTCCAAAAAGGATTATTAATCACACTAAACCTCAAATCATCACATATCTCATAAAATAACCACCGTCAACACGGTACAGAATCTGAATAAATTGACAAAAGTCAAATAGTCAAAGGACTATAAATGAAATATTCAGAACACAAAAAGGGCAAAGGTTACATTCTACCCCCTTAAAAGAATTTCATCCCTAAAATTCAACTACTAACATCACTAAACAAATGCGGGTACTTCAATTTCATCTGACCTTCACGTTCCCACGTGAATTCAGGGCCACGTTTCGAATTCCACCGAACCTTGACGATGGCAATCCTACTACGCTTCAACTTCTTAAAATCTCTTTCCAAAATTTCCATAGGCTCTTCCATAAAATTTAACTTAGCATCAACTCGAATCTCATCCAAAGGCACTTTTAGTGTTGGATCAGCCAAACACTTCTTAAGGTTCGACATGTGGAACGTGTCATGAACACCACTCAATTCCTCAGGTAAATCTAACCGATAGGCCACAGGGCCTACTTTCTTAATAATCTCAAACGGTCCAACAAACCTAGGTGTTAACTTTCCTTTCTTCCCAAAGTGTACCACACCTTTTCAAGATGACACTTTGAGCAAGACATAGTCACCTATACTAAACTCTAGAGGCTTCCTCCTCTTATCAGCATAACTTTTCTGACGATCATGCGTAGCCTTAAGTCTATCCTTAATCTGCGATATCTTCTTAGTAGTCTTTTGTACTAACTCAGGCCCTATCAACTGACCTTCTCTAACCTCAGCCCACATAATTAGTGAACGACACTTTCTACCATACAATGTCTCAAACGGAGCACATCTCACACTAGAATGATAACTATTGTTATACAAAAACTCAACCAATAGAAGATGAACATCCCAACTTCCTCCGAAGTCCAGGACGCACACTCTAAGCATGTATTCCAAAGTCTGAATAGTACGCTCACTCTGACCATCGGTCTGAGGGTGATAAGTCGTACTCATGTCTAAGCGAGTCCCTAATGCCTCTTCCATTGACTGCCAAAACCTCAAAGTGAACCGACTATCACGATCCGATATAATTGAGATCGGCACACCATGTCTAGCAACTATCTCATTCAAATACAATCTAGCCAATCTTTCCATCTTATAATCCTCACGCATAGGTAGAAAATGCGCAGACTTAGTCAATCGGTCCACAATGACCCAAATTGTGTCATGCCCACTACTTGTCCTAGGCAACTTAGTCACAAAATCCATAGATATCCCTTCCAATTTCCATACGGGAATCTCAGGTTGCTGGAGCAAACCAGATGGCCTTTGATGCTCAGCCTTAACCTTCAAACAAGTCAAACACTTACTAACATACTCAGCTATATCCTTTTTTCATTCCAGGCCACCAATACTTATCTCTCAAATCATTATACATCTTATCAGTTCCTAGGTGTACAAAGTACTTCGACTTATGGGCTTCATCCATAATCAGGGTTCTCACCTCACCCTTCAAAGGTACCCATATTCGATCTAGGTAGAACAAAGTTCCATCACCTCTTTGTTCTACCATCTTATCCAAACCTTTCTGCAATCCTGCAAACTCATCCACAGCCTCCTTTTGAGCCACCAGTATCCTATCCTTGATACTCGACTGAAGGATCATGTTCATAGCTCTAACTCTCTAAGGCTTTACTCTTTTCTTCCTACTTAGGGCATCAGCCACTACATTTGCCTTACCAGGATGGTAGCGAATTTCACAATGATAATCACTAAACAACTCTATCCAGCGACGCTATCGCATATTCAACTCTTTCTGACTAAAGATAGGCTGAAGACTCTTATGATCCATATAGATGACACTCTTTGTCCCATACAGATAATGTCTCCAGATCTTAAGTGCAAACACAACCGCACCTAGCTCTAAATCATGGGTAGTATAATTCTTCTCGTGAATTTTCAATTGCCTAGACGCATAGGCTATCACCTTACCTCTTTGCATTAACACACAGCCTAGTCCTGTCCCGGACGCATCACAATATACCACAAAATATTCTGGTCTATCGGGGAGAGCTAGAACAGGTGAATTACACAACTTATCCTTCAAGGTCTGAAATGCCAATTCTTGTTCCTCAACCCAATCGAAAGTCTTACTTTTCTGAGTCAAGATAGTAAGAGGCTTAGGTATCTTAGAAAAGTTCTCAATGAACCTACGGTAATACCCAGACAATCCTAAGAACGAACGAACCTCAGTCGGAGTTCTAAGGGCTTTCCAATTCTTAACAGCTTCAATCTTACTAGGGTCCACATGAATCTCGTTACCATTTATCACATGCCCAAGAAACTGCATTTCTCTTAGTCAGAATCCACACTTAGAAAACTTAGCATACAGTTTCTCCTTTTTGAGTAATTCCAAGACTAACCTTAAGTGCTCTACATGCTCCTCTTGAGTCTTAGAGTAGATTAAGATATCGTCTATAAACACTATCACAAACTTATCAAGATAAGGCCTGCAAACTCTATTCATCAAATTCATAAATATTGTTGGTGCATTAGTCAGACCAAAGGGCATTACAGTGAACTCAAAATGTCCATAACGAGTTCTAAACGCAGTCTTTGGAATGTCATCCTCGTGCACTCTCAGCTGATGATATCCAGACCTAAGATCTATCTTCGAGAAAAACTACGACCCTTGCATTTGATCAAATAGATCATCAATTCTTAGAAGCGGATAACGATTCTTAACAGTCAACTTGTTCAATTCTCTATAATCAATGCACATCCTAAAAGAACCATCATTTTTCTTAACGAACAATACCGGCGCTCCCCAAGGCGATGAGCTTGGTCGAATGGAACCTTTGTCTTGGAGTTCCTTGAGTTGTCCCGACAACTCCTCCAATTCAGAAGGTGCCAAACGATAAGGAGACTTTGCTACCGGCGTTGCTCCAGAGATTAACTCAATCCGAAACTTAATTTCTCGAATAGGCGGTAATCCAGATAGGTCATCCGAGAATACCTCAGGAAAATCTCTAACCACAACAATCTCTTCTTGTTTATTAACACCCATCAAAAATCTCGCTTTCTCTTCCGGTCTCTCTCCTAATACTCTATGCACGTTGCCATCCGGTAGTGGTATCCTCACTACCTTCTCATGGGAAATTATTTTAGCCTTATAATTAGACAACCAGTCCATACCTATAATCACATCAAAACTCCCATGTCCAAAAGGTATCAATTCGATGTCAAAGTCACGACCCTCGATTTCTAGTTTGCAACTCTTAATAACCTTATCAATCTCTACTAGCTACCCGCTAGCTATCTCAATCTCATATTTGAAACCTAAGTCGTTGGGTTCTAAGCCTAACAGAGGTATGAAAGTAGTGGAAACAAAATTATAATCGGCACCAGAGTCAAATAAGGTAGTGGCAAAGTGATTGTTTAAAGTAAACGTACCCGTCACAATGTTCGGATCCTGGCGAGCTTCCTCTGCTCCCAACATGAATGCACTACCCCTAGCATGGTTCCCTTGGTTTCCACGACCCTGACCCCCGTTATTAGTAGCAACTTGATTTGGACGCTTTTTTCCGGGCCTCGTGCCCTATTCGATCTAGGACAAGCTGGCCTAACTTGGTCGGTACTACCACACTCATAACATGCTCTAATAGTTGGGTTTCTAGCATTGACAGGATTCACATTCCTTGGCTCACTTCTACAATCCCTTGCCAAATGACCCGGGTGTTTACAGTTGAAGCATGCGCGACAAGGTCCACCGGGTGCATGGTAGGAGTTGCAGGTGGTACACTTGGGCCAAGTACCCATATTATCTCTTTCTACAGGGTTTACAGTAGTAGCAAAAGCATTCCCAGTCCTAATTCTCTTATGGTCATCCCTTCCACTCCTATCCTTGCTAGGTTCCTCCACATTTTCTCTTTTCTCAACCTTCTTAATTGATCCATTCCTAACAGCCTCATCGGTCAGTGCACCAGAAATCTGCACAGCCTTCTGTATA
This sequence comes from Tanacetum coccineum, assembly GCA_026074375.1. Lineage (NCBI taxonomy): Eukaryota > Viridiplantae > Streptophyta > Magnoliopsida > Asterales > Asteraceae > Tanacetum > Tanacetum coccineum. The sequence goes on from BQNB010098442.1 coordinate 25,093, forward strand.
GTCTTTGGCTCCGTTACAGCCACCATCCCACGGATCTGTGGAGCAAGGCCATACACATACC
>BQNB010098443.1:3550-22112 GCA_026074375.1 Tanacetum coccineum
AAAGAAATATTTTTCAAAGTCAAAGTCGGTAACCATAAATAATGTGTCCAATGATCTTTCAAATCCAGTCACTACACAGATTTTTCCTCAAAATGTGAATACAGTTCAAAGGAACACAAATGTGATTGCACCAGGAATGTACAAAGTGCACACAATGCCCAATCAAAATAGAACCAAACAGTTGCCTCAAGACATTAGGAAAACTAACAAACGCGTGTCTTTCTCTACAGGAGTAATTCCCACTACTAGTGTTAGCAGACCACAGCTTAAGAGCAATCGATTGGAAGATAGATTCATGAATAACAATAGTCCATGGAAGAAGCAACAAGTAGAAGACTACCATAGGAATTTAAGTTTTCTAATAATAAAATGTCTGTATCTGCGTGTAATGACAGTTTGAATGCTAAGACATCGAATGTAAACTTTGTCTATGTTACTTGTGGAAAATGTTTGCTGAATGACAATCATGATATGTGTGTTCTTCATTATATTAATGGCGTGAATTCTAGGACTAAACAACCAATTGCTGTGCCTATTAGTACTAAAGAACCTAAATGAAATGTGAACCAATCTGTTGCAACACCACTTAAGAAAATAATTGTTGCATAATTCACTAACCAAAAACCTAGAAGCACAACTAGGAAGCAATATGAGCATGTTAGTAAGACATGTAGATGGTGGTACTCAAAGATCACACCACTAGGATATAAATGTGTAACAACCCAAGATTCAGTTCAATGTTTATCCTGATCTATGATAATTATTTTTCTACGTAATTGATTATAGTCGTTTATGCTATATAAGGTTTGATGAAAATTTCCAATTTTGGGTAACTTCAAGCCGTGATTGAGTTTCTATTTGTTTTTAGCATCTGAGAAAGTCAGAAAAATTTATGTGGTCGTTCCGAGAGCGTGATTATGTTATTTTTGTATTATACGGTGTTTCTCCAAGTTTTTGTAAAAACCGTGTTTAAAGGTCATGTTTTACGTGATTTAACTTTTTATTAAAAGTTTTAAAGTAAAATTAGTAGGACGGAATAAAAATATTTACTAACGTGATGTGACCCCGAGTCTTTGGCCAATTTTATAAATAAAAGAAACGCTTTTGTATTAGTTTTGCAAGACTTAAAGTGTAGAGGGACTAAAAGTGTCAAATGGCTAAAGTTATTTTCTATAAATAGCACCTATACACACACTTATAAACTCTTTCACAAAATTCACTCTCTTCCTCCCTCCTCTCTTTGTACGACCGGTCACCCATCACCACCACCATATTCGGTTGATTTCTGACATGCTGGTATGTGCTTAATTACACATACCTTTTACCATTAAAAACGGACTTAAATGACCAAAAACAGACAAAAAACTATCAAATATATGTTTGTTTTGCATTTGTATTGTGCAAGAAACGGATATCATACAAAAGGACGAAAAACAAAGCCAAAAACGACAAAACTAAGCACGGAATGGAAATTTGTGAAAAGACGAAGCCAAATCGAAGCCAAAAAGTCAACCAAGTCAAAAAGTCAACAGAAAAGTAAAACAGTCAAAGTCAAAGTTAACTCTGAGAAGCTAAATCAGAAAAAGTATAACTTGAGGGACTGAAATTGCCAAATCCCAAAGTTATATTACAAAGTAGAAAAAGTCATGGGCTGAAATTGCCAAACCCCTAAAGCTGTATTACACAAGGACTGACTTTGCAATTCCATTATATAACATGAGGGGTTAAAAACGTGTCAACTTCTCTCGAACACCTGAACAAATACGGCGATTTGTCGACACGACGGAACCGTACTTTTGTTGAGGTTGCTCGAAACAATGCTAAGCGCCAGCTAAAGATACTTTGTTCTTCATGGGCGGAAGCAATTGCATACAGCAAGATGTTTACTCAAAACCGTTCACAAATAGTAATTCCTCGACATTGAAAGAATACACCTTACCATATCATCAAATCCCGAAACCCGTCGTGTTTTCTAGAGAGAGAAACACCACACACTTATGAGACTAATGTTTTTCCTCACCCCTCCATGGAAGTATGGAGGGGATATATTTAGCCCGGGACACGATCCACTTACTACACTTGACATTTCTAGTCCCCGCGTGTCCGGCTAATGTAAACTAATGTAATTCTGTATTAGCCGACATATTTTAAGGCTAATAATCTTCCCCTTGGTGCTTAGATCACGTCAGTTCTGACACCGGTCCACAATGTTCGACAACGGTACTTGAACAAGACAGTTTAAGTCCCGGTCCACAAAGTCAAGAAAATGTTCCTCAAGTTGCTGAGACAGTAACAACGTCAAATGAGCTGGAATTGCTATATAGTCCGATGTTTAGTGAATTACTCAATGGAACTTCTCCTGTTGTGTCAAAGTCTTCCGCTGTACATGTTGCTGATAATCCTGATAAACGTCAACAACATAACACAACTCACACTTCTACAACAACCGATGTTGCAGATCCACCTCCATTGAACATTCATTCAACACATCAAACTCCAACTCAAGTACCAACTGTCACTACACCTGAGAACATTATTCAAGCAGAAACCAATACATAAAATGCACAATTTGATGACGATGAATTTATCAACATCTTCAGTACACCGGTACAAGAACAAGGGGAGACATCATCTCGTCATGTTTATTCGTCAAACATGCATACTTTCTATCAGCACCATCCTTCCGTACAACGTTGGACAAAAGATTATCCATTAGAACAAGTCATTGGAAATCCTTCTCAATCAGTTAGAACAAGGCGTCAGCTAGAAACAGATGGCGAGATGTGTATGTTCGCATTCACCGTGAGTCGAACCGAACCAAAGAACATCAAAGAAGCCATGGCTGATTATGCATGGATTGAATCAATGCAGGAAGAACTTCATCAGTTTCGGTTGTTCATTGCGTATGCTGCACACAAATCATTTATAGTGTACCAAATAGACGTTAAAACAGCATTTCTTTACGGACCTCTGACGAAAAACAAACGTGATTGAGAGAAAAAAACTCTCCATTCGCAGAACAAATCATCGTCTTGTAGCTAAGGGATATGCTCAAAAGGAAAGAATTGATTTTGAAGAGTCATTTGCACCAATTGCTCGGTTGGAAGCTGTACGGTTGTTCATTGCGTATGCTGCACACAAATCATTTACAGTGTACCAAATAACCGTTAAAACAACATTTTTTACGTACCTCTGAAGGAAGAAGTGTACGTAAACCAACCAGATGGATTTGTTGACCCATGTCATCCTGACAAAGTTTATCGTCTCAAGAAAGCATTATATGGTCTCAAACAAGCACCAAGAGCGCGGTAATGCATGACTCTCTACACCTTCCTGTATTTCGAAGAAATCTCAAAGGTTTCTATGATCCAACCTGTTCATAACTAAACAAAGGGAAGACATACTGCTTGTGCAAATTACTTTGATGACATAATTTTTGGTTCTCCTGAACCTAACTTTCAAAACGATTTAGAAAACTAATGCACAGCAAGTTTGATTAAGACTATGATGGGGGAGCTAAATTCTTTTAGGATTCAGATCCACCAATCCCCTCGTGAATCTTTAATAAACCAAGCTAAGTATGGCTACAAAGAGATACTTAAAAAGCATGTATGACCTCCAATGTGATAGCATTGGTACAAGCCAATGCAAAAAAACTCCTTGTATGCTGACTTGAGTGGTTCTCCAGTCGACCAAACAAAATATCATAGTATGGTCGGAGCACTCATGTACCTAACAGCAAGTAGACCAGATATTGTACATGCAACATGTTATTGTGCTCGCTATCAAGCGAAACCGACTGAGAAACATCTCACATCGGTTAAACGGATCTTTCGGTACCTTAAGAATCCATTAACATAGGGTACTGGTATCCGAAGGACACTAGTTTTGAACTAACAGCTTTTTTTCAGAATTCATTAACCCGCGGCTGTCTCGATTCACGTAAGAGCATATCTGGTGTCATACAATTTCTAGATGGTGATAAGTTAGTCAGTTGGTCATCCAAAAAGCAGGACTGCACTTCAATGTCTTCAGCAGAAGCCGAGTATGTATCTTTATCTGCGTGCTGCGCACAAGTACTATGGTTGAGAACTCAGCTCACAGATTATGGCTTCCACTTTGATAAAATACCTATGTATTGTGACTCATAGGGCAGTCCCCATTAGCATCTCGTGCAATCCAGTCCAAAGCATTCCTATACCAAAGCACATTGAGTCCGATATCACTTATTAAAGGAACAGGTGAAAAGGGTATTGGTTGAATTATTCTTTGTCGAACTGAATACCAGTTAGCTGACTTATTTACTAAAGCTTTATCAGAAGATAGGTTTAAGTATCTTGTCAGACGATTCGGTATGAGATGTTTGACTCCAGATGAACTGGAGGTCCTGGCAATTGAATCTGCTTGATCCAACAAACATCAATTTGTAAATATTTTTATTCTCTCTTTATTTTTTATTTATAAAATTTTTTTAAAAAGAAAATACAAAAATATAAAACCAACAAAAAGAAAATAGAAAAATATAAAACCTAGAAAAACAAAATATAAAATCAGAAAACTTTCAAAAATACCAAAAAGAATCTTCTCGGCATGTCTTTTGGAATCGATAACATTTACGTACCTAGAAATGTTGAGTTAACAATCGACACGGCCGTGTAAATGGAAAGTTCCTAACAGGAGTTTTCAAATCTTTCAAATAACATGTCATTTCTAAATTTTCTCAATGACTTATGTACATTTCAGTGCATAACTCGGTCTGCGAATGTAAACAGTGAAGTGTCCGCTTCAGTGCGCTTACCTCTAAAATAAAACAGAAGTCTTCTATCATATGTTTTAAAACCGTTGAACACAAGTTTTTCAAAAAGAACTTTCATGTCAAATTGTCCACAATTATAATATTGTGGTATCTTTCTATAAAAAATTGTATTTGTTAAAATTGTGTGTTCAACACCCCTTCTCAATATTTTTTCAAAGATTGTAGTACGTAGAATGTCCATTTTAATGTAAAATCAATTTCTGAGGGGGAGCTTTTTAAAACAAAGCCTTTTAATGTGTTGGGTACATCTCATAAATGTCAATTTTATGTATCCAAACACATTTTGTGAAATTAAAATGTGGAAACTTAATGTCAATTAATAATATACATTGTTCACTAAGGCATCTCACTCCGTCTTCAGTCAACATTTTTGGGTGTCATATCAATTTTCATTCCAATGTCAAGTTTTAATAAATATTGTATCGCACATATACTGTTGAAGAGGAGCTCATCAGAATCTAATTCATGCAATATCGTGGTATAATATTTTTCTCCCCATATGATTTATCATTCATGTCAAATTTTAATCAATAGGAATTTCAAATACAAATGTTTAATTATTTAAAATTAAGGAGAGAAAATGTGATTAAAATATGCTATAGACTAATGTGTTCTTAAGACTCTAAGAGCAACTCTTTCCTTCATGAGGCTAAACCAATTTTCGAATATCAGAGCACATGTGTATAGGGGAGTATTTGAAACATAACAATGTCATAAATGGCTTTAGGTTCGATCATCATACCCAACAACTATTAATTTCACGACGATTCTGAAGTCATAAGGGTGTTATGTTGGAATAAGTCCTACGCATCCAACAGAACCCGGAGGGATCTTAACCAGAGGACACCCCATAGTTAGAAATAGCAGTCCTTAGGTATGAATGGAGAAGAATGTGTATAAGGAAAAAATGCCGACTAAGATTGAGCTAACACTAGAATAATCACAACAAGGTGTTAGTAATGATGTCTTGGTAAGCATTGAAGGGGTTGAAGAATTAAAAAGAGATGTATGGATAAAGGGTGAAAAGAAAGAAGCCCTTCACATAACTTAGGCAGAAACCGGGTCAATACATTTTTTTTATAAATCCCCCCCCCTATGCAAAATCACAAAGATTAATGTTGATACTTGAAAGATGACATCATGGACCCAGTGATGCAATGCACAACCCTTCCCAGCCATTCGAGTTTCTCTCAAAAGAAACTTGTCTCATTTGTCACGGAGATACATACGTTATCTATTGACATCTCACTCTGAGATTGTTAATATTGAATAGGTGGCAGTCTGCTCCAGCCTCCGATTACTAAAACCAAAAGTGCACAAATCGAGTCTAGAGCCAAGAAGAGATCAATATATAAATCTCATTAGGTCACAATGTTCAAAAATAACACTTGTTGAACACCATTCAAGTTCACAAGTTGTAACAAAGAGTCCTACGCATTATCCTTGAGATCTTGCCAGAACATCCGAGTGATACTTAAGTATTTACAGTGAAGATGGAAATCCTGCTTGAGCCAACATCAAACAAGCTCTTGGTAGGTGACTTGCAAGATTCTATATGAATCAAGCTTGTGATAACTGGATATCAATTTTGGTCCAGTAAATGAATTGACGACTTAATCAGAAAGATAGTAACTATCTGATTCACTCATATCGTGTTGTCTGCTTTGAGACGTTCCGGTAATGAGAACATGCAATCATGGTGAATCTAATACATCTGTGTTAGAAGATCTTACGCTTTGAGCTGGAAACCCTGTCAAGGAGGTTCTTCTAAATTGAACCTACCTGATCACAGGTATAATATTTATACTATAAAATGAGAAACCGGAGGTTAATGCAACCGAACTCAAGATGAATGACAAAGCCAAATTCATCTTTTATTGCTAACTATTTTATTTCAGGATAAGACGACGGTAGTTTTGCAGCCCTCATCCAGCAAAGTCCGATTCATAAACACAATGCTTCATACCAAGCTTTCAAAGTCAATCGTTCAATAGTCTTGTGGTATATTGTTAGACCTATAAATCATAATTCCAACAAGAATGTAACAAGTATGAGCATGTTGGTCAAGAGCACAAGTTGATCAAGAAAGTCAAATCAAGATGATTCAAGTCAAGGAGATGATGCAAGATAACGATCTTAAGAATTCTATGTCAAAAGATAAAGGCTCAAAATCAAGATCACAAAGCATGGATGAACAAAGCCGTTACAAACAAGACAAGACCATAACAAGGCAAAGCATAAACGTCAAACGTCATATCTTCAATGTCATCGGTGGTACAGAGGAGTTTGAAGAAAGAGACCTCAACATTGGGGGAGATTTTGTTACCTTAATTATATTAAGTCAAACATGAATGTTATCGGTCTTACAAAGTCAAACTAGGTCTTGTATTGTAATAGGCTAGTCGGGTTCAACGAGCTTGGTTTGTAATCTAATATTGTCTGTGTTTCGAGCTCAAAGCCCAAATTATGCCAAGCCCGACCCAAGTTACAAGCCTATAAGCCACCTAGCAAGGTATGGGTATAAATATCCCTTCACCACACTTGGTGAAGGGTGTTGGTTACATTTTCTATCATTTTGTAACTCACCATTCTCTCTAATCTTTTGTTTCTCTCTCTACTTTCTCTCTCTAAGATTTCTTCTTATTTCTAGCATATTGGTAAAGATTATAGTTGTGTAATGGATTAAACTAGTGGGATAACAGCAAAGCTCTGATACCACTTGTTGTTCCCAATCCTTGATCGATTCCTTAGGTTGTCTAAGGTTAAATTACCTTGGATAAATCCAAAATAACTTGTTGTAGAAACTTTGTATGTATACTAAAGTGTATGCGGAATCTACACCTTAATACCTAGAAGTATTATGAATAAAATAGTAATCATATAAAACGATACAACTCAAACATCTTCCAATATTAATAGATCAATAAAACTAGTACTCTTTACTAGTATTAAGGGTTTACAACCTTGAAGCTTTTCTAAATCGACTTGACAACTATGAAAACTTATAAACTTATATGCGAAACTTATATCTCAACTAATGCCCTAGAGCCTCTTTTTATAGACTAAGGAGTCCTAGTCGGCTTACAATACATTCCTTAGATATCATAATCTTTTCTAAACATAAACGTAATCTCTTAAACAAATACATTATACATATCTTATACAAAAATATCTCAACACTTATCTTCACAAGCATTCTTGTTCTCTAAACAATCTTTATCTCTTTAAACCGTCTTTATCCTCTTGACAGTAGTAAGTCTTCAAGCAGTTGTAATCAGCAGCATAAACTTTTTTCAAACCCGCAGTACTGAATAAACATAACAGCATATCATTAGTAATAAGCAGTACTAATAATAAACTTACAGTAGTAACAGTACTAGCAGTCTAACATTACTATACTACAGCACTAACTACTTAGCTTAATATTCAGTCTTCACTCTTAGCAGTCTTTAACTTCAACTATTATCAATATCTTTATACTATAGTACTAAATTAATACTAACATAGTAACTAGGCAGTGTAACTTTAAATACTAACCGTACTAACTACGTAGCCCATAATTTCCATTATGTAACCTGAGCAGTAGTACTCTAAGAATCCTTAAATCCTTTTTAATTCCTAACAGGTACTAGATTGAAGAGGAGGTTTATGTGTGTCAACCTCCTAGTTTTGAAGATCCACAGTTCCCTGACAAAGTGTATAAGGTAGAAAAAGCTTTATATGGTCTACATCAAGCTCCTAGAGCCTGGTATAAGACCTTATCTATCTACTTAATTGAAAATGGATTTAGAAGAGGCACTATAGATAAGACTTTGTTCATCAAGAAGGACAAATGTGATATCTTGTTAGTACAGGTATATGTTGATGATATCATATTTGGGTCAACTAAGAAGTCCCTATGTGATGAGTTTGAAGGTTTGATGCACAAAAGATTCCAGATGAGTTCTATAGGGGAACTCACTTTCTTTTTAGGGTTACAAGTACAACAAAAGAAGGATGTAATCTTCATTAGCCGAGATAAATATGTGGCTCACATATTGAAGAAGTTTGATTTTGCCACTGTGAAGACAACAATCACTCCCATGGAACCTAACAAGGCATTGATTAAGGATGAAGAAGCCTGATAGTGTGGATGTTTCATTTATACCAGATCATGATTGGATCATTGATGTACTAATAACCGCTTTTAGGCCAGACAAATAATGTTTGTTGTTTATGCTTGTGCAAGGTTTCAAGTTACTCCTAAAATGTCACATCTTCATGCTGTGAAGAGGATCTTTAGATACTTGAAAAGTCAAGCTAAATTGGGCCTTTGGTATCCTAGAGATTCACCATTTGACTTGGAAGCTTTTTCTGATAGTGATTATGCTAGAGCTAGCCTTGACAGGAAATCCATAATAGGAGGTTGCCAATTTCTTGGCAAGAGGTTGATTTCATGGCAATGTAAAAAGCAACTATAGTAGCTAACTCAACAACTGAAGTAGAGTATGTTGCTGCTGCTAAATGTTGTAGTCAGGTGTTATGAATCCAAAATCCAATGCTTGACTATGGATTCAATTTGATAAACACCAAGATTTACATTGATAATGAAAGCACCATTTGTATTGTGAAAAATCTATTATTTCACTCTGAAACTAAGCACATAGATATAAGCAGCCATTTCCCATCGAAATGTTATGAAGAAGAAGTTGATTCAAGTGATTAAGATTCACACAGACCATAATGTTACAGATCTTCTCACAAAGGCTTTTAATGTTAGCAGGTTTAACTTTCTAATTGCTAGCATTGGATTACTTAATCTCTGAAGTATTGTTTGAGGGGAGGTTAATGTGTTTGGATAACAGTTCTTAACTTTTATTCATGGGTTATGCATAAATATGGATCCTCATGAATTCTCACATGTCTATCTAGTCTTTTCTAGTGTGCTTGTGATGAATAGAGGCTTATTATTATAGAATTATTGAAGACAGAGTTAATACTATTAGATATCTCTTAGTACCGTTGGACTTAGTTTATACTGCTGGATGAAACTTTGTACAAAATTTGATGCTGCTAGGATTAGTTAGTGCTGCTTATACGGGTTAATAATGAGAATGATGATTAGTATTGGGTTTCTACTGGTAACTATTTTGTTTATACTGCTACAAAAGTTAGTATTGCTGGGAAAAAGTTAGTACTATTGGGCAAAACTTAGTACTGCTGAGCCAAATTTAGTATTGATTGTTACTGTTAATACTGTTCGCGGGGAAATGGCATAACATATTGTTCCATTAATTGAATTATAATCGTATGAGAATATTCCGCCACAACTTGCTATAGGGATCTATATTTGGATAATTCTTGATCTTTCTTTCTTTTATAAGTTTTACTTTAAGATAAAGATTCAACTTTATTCAGTCAGTCCAATCACACCCTTAAGCTCTCTTTATAATATCTCAATTAACTTTGTCAAACCCTCATACTCTCATCAACGAACTTAAACCCAGAACCCTTCTCATAAATCAATCACTATATGGCGGATTTGAAGTTTGTCGATCAACATAATATGGTTGCTTGTTTGGAAAAGACAGAGGAGAACGCTGAGTTTCATCAGATAGTGGACTTCCTCTCTACATGTTCAATCAATTATGCTCTCACTGTAAGTCCCACTATCTATGCTTCTTACATTGAACAGTTTTGGAATACTGCCACTTCCAAAACAGTCAATTCAGTAAAGCAAATACATGCTATTGTTGATGGCAAGGCTGTGGTCATATCAGAATCATCAGTGAGAAGTGATCTTCTCTTTAATGATGAGGATGGTATTGCTTGCCTAACAAATGATGAAATTTTTGAAAACCTTGCATTGATGGGATATGAACAGCTTTCTACAAAACTTACTTTTCAAAAAGGTTCATTCTCACCTCAATGGAAATTTCTGATACATACCATCCTTCATTGTATAAGTTCAAAATCAACTGCTTGGAATGAATTTTCAACTAATTTGGCTATCTAGTCATTATATGTTTAGCAAATGGTCAAAAATTTATTTTTTCTAATTAATTTTGGATGTATCTTTAGGACTTGGATCCAAGGAAATTTTAATGTATCCAAGGTTTTTTTTAACAACTCTTTTGAATAACCAACTTAAAAGATTACCAAAACCTTTAATGATACTTATGAGACACCTAAACACAGTAAAAAGGTTTTCTCTAATATGGCAAGAAAAAGTAAAAAATTTTCAGGAAAAGTTACTCCACTTTTTAACTCCATGTTGGTGCAAAACCAAGCACTTGAGGGTGAAGGTTCAGCAATACCCCCTGAATCCCAACCCACACCCTCTACCTCACAACTAAATATTTCAGAACCTCAAACTGAATCACTTCAAACCGAAACACCTCCAACAGTTTCCCATGAACTTCAAACTGAAGCTCACGTTGAGCAAATACTCCCATCTTCATCTACATATCAAAGAAAACAAAGAAAGACTCAAAACCTTAGGAGAGCCAAAAAGGTTACTAAGTTACCTTAGAATATTGTGCCTCTAGACCATAAAAGCAATATGAGCTGTCCCATTAAGAGGGGATGACAGTGTGGAAATGGCTATCACTACTGATGCTAGCTTAGTTGTAGCATAAGACAGTGATAACATAATTAGGACCCAGACCACGGCAATGCCTAATGTTGAAATTCCTCAAGGAATGGATACAAGTGGCGGTCTCAGGCGCCAAGAAATCATGGGGGTGTTCTTGCTCAGACTAGGTTTGAGAGAGTGCTTGAAAAGCCCAATGAACCACCTCTCCTAGAAGGTCATACATCTGGAAGTGAGAAGGGCAGCATGGAACATACTTTTGAATTGATGGACACTATACCACCTACACCCCATGATTTACCTCTCACAGGAGGTTACATACCTGGAAGTGATGAGGGTAGGCTGAAACTGAAAGAATTAATGGCTATATGTACAAAATTGTCAAAACAGGTGCTTGACTTGGAGAAAGAGAAGGATGCACAAGCTGTGGAGATCCTCAAACTAAAGCAAAGAGTCAAGAAATTAGAAAGAAAGAGGAAGTCAAGCATCTCACACCCAAGAAGGAGGATATACAGGCAGGTTGAGTCTTCTGATGATGATTTGGATGAGGAGGATGCATCCAAACAGGGGAGGGAAAGTGAAAAGACAAAGTCAATGTTCTAAGATAGCGACTTTGATGTACTTGATGATGACATGGAAGATGTTGAAGGAAAGACAGTTCATACTGCTACCACTGGAGTTAGTGCTGTTAGTGCACCAGTTACTACTGCTGGTGTAGCTATTAGTACTGCTGAAGCAAGAACACCTTCAACAACTGCTGCAATTTCATTATACTAAGACCTGGTCTCTACAGATTCGAGAAGCCAGTGCTCAGACTTTGATAAAGATGAAGGAAGAGAAAGCTAAGGAGAAAAGATTGCTATTAAATATGTAGAAGATTCTCCTAGACCTATCAGATTAATAACTACACTGCAACCTCTTCCAAAAGACAAAGGTAAAGGTGTACTGGTTGAAGAAGAACCTGAGAAACCAATGAAATTAAAAAGAAGGGATCAAGGGTTAGCTTAAATTGAAAGTGATGCATAGTTAGCTCAAAGATTACATGAGAAAGAGTTAGCAGAGTTAGATAGAGCACAAAAAGAAAGACAAAAGCAAGAAGAAGCTACTAGTGCTGCTTTAGCTGAAGAGTTTGATGAAATTCAAGCCAGAATAGATGTTGATCATGAACTGGCTGTAAGACTGGCACATGAAGAGCAAGAAAAGTACACAATTGAAGAAAGAGCCAGATTGTTAGCAGAATTTTTTGAAAGAAGAAAGAAACAATTGGAAGCAGAAAGAGTAGAGGCAATAAGGAACAAACCACCTACAAGAACTCAAGTCAGGAACAGGATGATTACTTACCTTAAACATATGGGTAAGTACACTCATCAATAATTAAAGTACAAGAACTTTGAAGAAGTTCAAAAGTTATATGAAAGAGAGAAGAAGTGGATTGATGACTTTAAGCCTATAGATGATGACAGTCAACAGCAAGCAGAAAGCACTAAAAAAGACCAAGAGCAAATTTTGAAGAAGAAGTTCCAAGAAACATAAACTAGAAGAGGATAATGATGCTGAAAAGGAGGAGCTTAGAGATAGTATGGATGTAGTTCCAAGGGATGATGTTTCTATTGATGTTGAATCTCTGGCCACCAAATATCCAATTGTAGATTGGAAAACACATATTTTAAATGAAAATATGATGTATTATCAAATCATCAGAGCAGATGGAAGTTCTAAAAATTACAAGATATTCAGTGAGATGCTTGATGATTTTGACAGACAAGATGTGATAGATCTACATAGGTTGGTAAATGAAAGATATGAGACAACAAGTCTAGAAGGATATGACTTGTTACTTTGGGGAGATCTGAAGACCTTATTTGAGCCTAATGAAGAAGATGAAATATGGAAGAATCAACAGGACTACAACTTGATAAGCTGGAGATTGTTTGACTCATGTGGAGTTCATGTACTGTTGATGAATACTAGAGTTGCTATTCACATGATGATTGAAGAAAGAAGAATCCTCTAACATAAAGAAATGCTTTCAAGGATGCTAAATAGAAGACTAGAGGTTGATTATGAAAGTGAGATGGCATTTGAGCTTCTTAGATTTACAAGATCATAACTTCAGAAGTAGAAGAGTGTTTGGATACATCCTCCTGATGATCAAGATGTTGATACTAAAGAAACTTGATGATTAACAAGGTAAATATCAAGTTTAGGGGAGAATTGTTAGGAAATGAAGGCTTCTGAAGTTACTACTGTTAGTTTTAGAAGTTAATACTGCTAGTTCAAGATTGTGATGCTGTTGAAGTTTAAAGATAATAGTCTAAGTTATTAGTACTGCTAGCTATAATAGTTAGTGCTGCCAGTACATTGTTAGTACTGTCAGCATAGTTAGTACTGTTAGTTAATACTTAGTGTTGTTAGTCTTTTATAGTTAGGTACTGCATATATAAATGGCATGAGTAAAATATGATAGAAATGCATTATCATTATACGCAATTGTAATCCCTGTTATGGTTTCCTTGGTGTATAAAAGGAACCCTAAGGCATAGATCAAAAATATATCAGTCTTTCATAGTTTTCCATAGCTTCAAGGTTGTAAACCCTAACACTGTCAAAGAGTGTTCGTATTAATATATTGGAGCTTATTTTTGGTTATATTTATGTGTGTTAAACATTCATTACTGTTATTCTTTTTAGTGGTATAAACTAGATTCCACATAGTTTATATCATACTCTCAAAGTTTCATTCTTAGTACCTTTGGATTTATCCAAGGATACTAAACCTTACATCAAGCTAAGGAGTTTAAGATACGTGTTCAATTAGGATAACAAAATATGACTCATATTTTAAACCATTGTGTTTAGTGAACAATATGACTCGAGCCGGTGACCTGGTATCAACAAATAACATTCTTGATTTCCCTTGGTAAAGACTCGGACAGTAGACTACTAGAATAAAAAGAGCCGTTAAAAATTAAGTGGGTAAAGTCCCGATGGCTAAGGTTTAATAAGATCACCATTAATAATCTCCTAAGATAGATTATAATCAGCAAAGAAAATACTTTATGCGGATGCGCTTAATTATGACAGAATTTAACGTGTCTAGGTTTTAGGAAGAAGTACCGCCTAAATCTAAGAAAGATATAACCCTCAAAATAAGTCATTAATTGCACTAAATAAACAAACCAACGTTCTATTTAACTAATCACGGTTAATACAGTATTCTTATAATTGGCTTGACCGCTCTTTTACCTTCTGATTATCTGCTTGCGTGTGTTATCGTGTTTTAAATAGATCTAAGTCACCACCAAACCCATGCCAGTCTCTCAGACTGAAAACCCCCTTATCTATTAGAATTAGGTTTAGCATAGGTTTAACTTAGAATTAACATAGATTAGAATTAACGTAGATAAACTAAAATACTGATAGAATTAAGAATTAACACTCTCGCTCTTAGTGATCTACACCCTACTTACCAACGAAGTTACATCTGATCGGGTACACTGCCCGTTAGTGTTGTTTTTAGGTATAGTCGGATAAATATAAATGTTAAACTTGACAAATAAAAATACCTACACTCAATGACACATCAAGTTTTTAGCGCCGCTATCGGGGAGTGAAGTCATTTAATTATTGTTTTTATTAGTGTTTTAGTTTAGATTTAGTTTAGTTTAGATTAATTTACATATTTGTATGTTTTTTTGTATGTTTGATTTTTTGCGTTGTATATTTTTGCATATTGTTGCCCTGTGTGTTTTTTCTTCATTGTTACAGTCTGCTATAACTTTCTGAGTAGAAAACTCAATACGGCGTATTCATCTTTTTGGATACGACGTATAAATTTTTTCAAACCAATACAGTGTATTCGACTTTAACATCAATATGGCGTATTCAGTATACTAAACACGGCGTATAGTCCATTTGACCCTTTTTCTTTCGTAGCAAATTTATTACAGGAAATTGACACCCTAACATCAACATGGAAGAGTACATTCAACTTATGGCTGATAAAGCTCATAAGCACGGTCAGATGTTTGATTGGGAAACTGCTATGTACGGTAAGATTTATGATGATATTAACCTCTTCAAAGATTTTGAAGCAGATTTCCTAGCTATCGTCTACAATGATGCATTGGCATCTGAAAATTCCGTTTGGGCTCGAGAATTCCAGTGCAATTTATTAAAGACTAGTCGACACGGCATTCTAATCACAGATCGGACAGAATTTAGAAGCTTATGTCGATGATATAGTCATAAAAAGTAAGACTAAAAGGGATATGATAGCAGATGTGGCAGATACATTTGATAACCTACGAAGAATCAATATGAAATTAAACCCGAAAAAGTGCTCATTTGGAGTAGAAGAAGGGAAATTCCTAGGGTATATGGTTACATCAGAAGGCATCAAGGCCAACCCGGCCAAGACAAAGGACATCGCGGAGATGCAATCACCTAAAACATAAGGTCAGATGCAAATCCTGTCAGGGAAACTTGCAGTGCTAAATCAATTCAATTCCCTGCCATTTTTTAAACTTTGAAGAACATTACAAAGGAAAACAAGGATGACTACCGATGAACAAAGGAGGCGGAGATAGCCTTCCAAGATTTAAAGAAAACATTCTCAACTTGCCGTCCCTCACAACACCGATGCCAAAAGAGACATTATACATATACCTAGCAGCATCACGATAGGCAGTAAGTGTAGTTTTGTTGGCTAAATGGAAGGGCAAGCAATGTCCGGTACACTATGCAAGTCGAACCCTGCATGACGCATAGCGAAACTATGGCCCGTTATAAAAATTAGCTTTGGCACTACGGCATCTGTCAAGAAGGTTAAGGAGATACTTTGAGGCTCATCCCATAAAGGTCATTACGGATCAACCGCTTAAACAGATTTTAGACAAGGCGGAGGCCTCTAGGAAACTAGCCAAATATTCCATTGAGCTGGGAGCGTACAACATAGTATACGATCCTCGTAGTGCAGTCAAGGGTCAAGTCCTGGAGGACTTGATTAATGAAGTTCCAGTGGTCAGCGATTCCTTGGTTCCCAGAAGCACGTCATATACGATAGACAAACAAATTGACTGCAAGGAAGAATGGGTGTTATACACAGATGGGGCGTCTAGCATTAAAGGCTCGGGAGCCGGTTTAGTCCTCATTAGCCCTACAAAAACATAGTATCACGCTCTTTGGCTCAATTTTACCAGCACCAACCATCAGGCCGAGTATGAAGCATTATTAGCAGAGCTAAGAATTACGAAGAAGATGAAGGTTCAATCATTGTCAATTAATGTAGATTCCAAGTTAGTGGCTAGCCAATTCAATGGCAGCTACGTGGCCTGTAAGGAAAATATGGCCAAGCCATAGAGTACATCGGATGCTTCAAAAATTTTAAAATCAGAAATATTCCATAAAATAAGAACCAAAAGGCGGATGTATTAGGCAAACTGGCCTCAATAGCATTCAATCACCTCACCAAAGAGATCTTGGTGAAAGTCCTAGAAGCCTCATCGACAGACGGATATAAAATCAATGCGGTGATAAAGAAGAAGGGGACAACTAGATGACCCCTATCATCAAGTGTTTGACGGAAGGAGTATGGCTGACAGACCAGAATGAAGCAAGAACACTACAGATTAAAATTAACCAGTATGTTATGGAAAAGGGGGTCCTCTTCAAAAGATCATATTTAATGCCCATGCTTCGGTGTGTTGGACCACTGCAGGCCAACTATGTTATCAGGGAAAAACACATAGGAGCGTGCAACATGCATTTGAAAGCTAGGTCTGTGTTAGAAAAGGCCATCCGACAAGGATAATACTGGCCAACCATGCATCAGGATGCTAGGGAAGAAATCCGTAAGTGTGACTCGTTCCAAATCCATTCTTCAATCCCCAAGTTGCCCAAAACCCTAATGACATCAATAATGGCCCCATGGCCATTCTTTCAATGGGGGATGGATGTGATGGGCCCCATACCTGAAGCACCCTGATGACATCAAATAACGTCACTTTTATAGCATCATTTATCCAATGTAAATTACCTATTTTGTATAATTATTGCAAGAATTGGTACTTAATCGTTTATATTTGAGATTTGCAATAATAATGGAGTACTTTGTGAAGATTAGCTAAAAGGCACGCATTCTGGAGCTTAAACGAAGAAATCTAAAGAATACTGTTCTGACATACTATACGCCGTATCCATCAAGGAAGATACGGTATATTTGTGCCTGCACTTCACAAGAAACCATGAAGAACTAAAGACTTATAAGCCGTATCCAGGAAGTTCCATACGTCGTATTCTATTACGAGTATTTAAAGATCCTGGAAGATATTCAACGTGGTCCTTACTCCAAGAAAACTCTCAATACGCCATATTGACCTCGACTAATATGGCGTATCAAAGAAATTCTAGACACTATAAATAGAAGACCTAAAAATGAGTTTTAGGTGTGCTTGATCAAATTTATGATACCATAACCATAAAAGTCGATTTTTAGAAGACAAGAAGAGCAAAGAAGGTCTCGCAACGCGCTTAATTCCATAGGAAACACCTTGTAATTCGCATACTCTTAATAATCGTTCAATTGTTGGTATCATTTGTTTAACTCGGTTAGGTTACCTTGGTTGTTCGTTATTCTGCTTGTATACATTACAATGGTTATGGGCTGATACCTGATGTGCTGTCGTATAGGTTATATTTATTGATTACCAAGTTTTAAATTTATATTTAGCCGACTTATCCTAAAACAACACTTTAACGGGAAGTGTACCCGATCAGATGGAGTTTCGTGGTAAGTAGGGTGTTGAACACTAAGAGTGATGAAGTTAACCTTATATTATATTAGTATTTTAGTTAATCTAATTAGACTAGTTAATTCTAATTACTTGTTAAACCTATACTAAACCTAGTTCTAATGATAAAAGGGGGTTTTCAGTCTGAGAGACTGGCACAGGTTTTATGGTGACTAAAATCAATTCAATACACACTAATCATGCAAGAATAAAATCGGAAGATAAAAGAGCGGTACAAGCCAAATGATAGAAAATTGTATTAGCCAAATTAAATCCGATTAAATGATGGTTTGTTTGTTTAGTGCTGTAACGACCCACTCCGAAAAGGAGGCCGAAACGTCATAATCATGGTGTCATATCAAAGCATAATAAAGGTATAAGCCA
>BQNB010098444.1:3172-25152 GCA_026074375.1 Tanacetum coccineum
AGCAGTAACAGAAAGAGATGGAAGCTACTCCTGCTTAATGCGATCTACATGTTAAAGGGCATATATAAGTTACTTGTTCATGATTAAGGTTACTTTCCATTTTTAGCAACTTTCTATTTTTAGCAACTTTCTATTTTTAGTAACTTTCTATTTTTAGTAACTTTCTATAATTAGCATGATTCCTTGATTAGTACGTTCCATGATTAACATATTCCATGATTAATATATTTCATGATTAGTATTCTTGTTATATTGGGTACTTTCCAAAAATAGCAGCTTCTAATTATAGTAAGTTTCCAAACATAGACTTTCCTTAATTAACTTTCCATAAATGATAACTTTCCTGATTTAATAAGTTTCCAAAATTAAAAATAGACTTTCTAAAAATAGCAGGTTTCTATAAATAACAGGTTTCTATAAATAGCAGGTTTCTATAAATAGTAAGTTTCCATAAATAGCATGTTTCTATAATTAGCAGGTTTCTATTTCTGTATTTACAATCCAAATCCTTGATCTTACATAATTTACGTAATTAGTCCTTTTAGTTATTAATTTAATTAAACATAATCTTTAATTATCCATTTTTGCAACACAAGCCCTTATAATATCAAATATGGTATTTTCATACTTAATACTTTAATTACTGATCATACCTTGTACTTTTCATAATTTACACTTTTAGTCCCTCAGTTTTAAATACAATTCGAATTATATATATATTATATATAATTAATCATGTTTAACCCATAACAATTATCAAATGACAATTTATACCCTTCTACTTATTTTTCACAGAATCTATACATTATATTAACATGCCATAATCAGCCCCAAAGTTTCAGAAATTACAAAACACCCCCTTATACTTTTAAAACACAAATCGGGTAACCAATAAATGCACAAAACCCTAATTAAAATTTCCCCCAATAATTACATAATTTTTATACATTCATTAGCATGTATTGGACCTGGGAAAAAT
The DNA here is from genome assembly GCA_026074375.1 of Tanacetum coccineum. Lineage (NCBI taxonomy): Eukaryota > Viridiplantae > Streptophyta > Magnoliopsida > Asterales > Asteraceae > Tanacetum > Tanacetum coccineum. Next base: position 4,152 of record BQNB010098444.1, read on the forward strand.
ATAAAAACCCTAACCCTAATTCGTTTTCCAATTTATTTCTTCATTTCTTTCATAATTCAAAATCGGCAAGAATTAGAAATTCCACAATAATTATCTAAATCTTTTATACAATTTTTCTAACAATTTATCTGGTTCATACATGATATATACAAGTCATAAAAATTATAAAATCGAAAGTATAAATTTATTTAGAGCCGAATACAATTCTTGCAATTATTTAGGGTTTAGATCATGTTTAAGCTTAATAAATCAAAATAACGTGCATGGTAATTTTTCTCATGAACATATCAGATGTATATAATGTAAAATGAGTTATAAAAATACCTTGAATAATTATGGATGATTTTATGAATTATTGAGTTCGGCTAGGTATTTCGAATTCAAAAGAACACCATAAATCGAATCAAGCTTCAAACCAATGAACCAATAATTTTCTTAGCTCCCTTGTACTCCCAAGAACCCTAGAAAAATCGTTCCTTGCCTTGAAAAAATTATGGAGCCGCCACTTTAATTGTTTAGGGTTTTGGAAATGGTTTTTAAGATATTTACAAATGAAAATTGTATATAAAAAGATATATAAAAGAAGGTGCCGTGATTTTTGGGTATTCAAGGGGATAAAATCAGATTTAATTTTTCCTAAAAAAATATTTTATAATTTCCCTATTTTTATTTTATATTTAATTGTATAATATAAGTAATTAACTTATAATAATTTCGGCAAAATGCATAAATATAAGAAATAATTATTTTTCTTGCATAATATAAGATATTTTAATCTTATATAAATTTTATACTTGTCACATGATGTACTTTATAATTTATAACACTTGATTGAATTTTATTCATGCTTTTATTAAATTTTCTGACATTAGGGGCATTTTGGTAATTTTGCACTTGTTCTGATTTTAGGGTTTTACAACTTCTTCCCCTCTTAAAAGAATAATTCGTCCTCGAATTAGAAACATGATACAGCTGAAAAGGACATACCAGATCATGGAAGAAAATGAGGATAAGAAGTCCGTATAGACTCCTCGGTCTCCCAAGTGGCTTCCCGCTCGGGATGATTCCTCCAAAGAATTTTGACAAAAGGGATCGTCTTGTTCCTCATGACTCTGTCCTGACGGTCTAGAATAGACTCAGGCTCTTCCGTGTAAGATAAGTCCTCACGGATCTGATCGAATGGATAAGAGATAACGTGAAGAGGATGATACTTGTAACCTCTGAGTAATGATACATGAAACACGTTGTGAACATGAGATAGCTGAGGAGGTAATGCCAAACGATAGGAAACCTCACCAACGCGATCAAGAATCTCAAACGGTCCTATGAAACGAGGACTAAGCTTGCCCTTGATACCAAAACGCCTGACTCCACGTGTAGGTGATACTTTCAAGAAAACATGTTCACCCGGCTGGAACTCTAACGCTCTGCGATGTCTGTCGGCGTAACTCTTCTGACGAGTCTGAGCTTCCTTAAGCTTTTCCCTGGCGACGGCGACCTTTTCATTAGTCACCTCAATCATCTCCGGACCCTCAAGAATACGTTCACCAACCTGATCCCAACAAATAGGAGCACGACATTTCCTACCATACAACATCTCGAAAGGAGCGCATTTAATGCTCGCATGCCAACTGTTATTGTAGGCAAACTCCACTAGACATATATAGTCATCCCAATTTCCTGCCCATTCTAAAGCACATGAACGTAACATATCCTCTAATGTTTGAATCGTACGCTCCGACTGTCCGTCGGTCTCAGGATGAAAAGCTGTACTAAACTTGAGCCTGGTTCCCCAAGCTTTCTGTAAACCTTTCCAGAAACGAGACGTGAAACGTGGATCTCTATCTGACACGATCGCTGATGGAGTACCGTGTAATCGAACAATTTCTTGTTGGAACATTTCTGCTAATTTACTAACGGGGTAATCCTTACGGATAGGAAGAAAATGTGCCGATTTAGTCAAGCGATCTACAACAACCCAGATAGCATCGTGCTTCCTCTGAGTCCGTGGTAACCCGGTAACAAAATCCATGGATATTTCGTCCCACTTCCAAACAGGAATCTCTAACGGTTGCAATAGCCCACTTGCACGTTGGTGTTCAATCTTAACCTGCTGACATGTTAAACACTTTGACACAAACGTAGCCACATCGCGCTTCATACCACTCCACCAAAAGTGTTGCTTGAGATCGTGGTACATCTTCGTCGAACCTGGATGGATTGAAAATGGAGAACTATGGGCCTCAGTCATCAAGGCTTCTCGAAGTGTAGGATCCTCTGGTACGCATAATTTAGTACCCTGCCATAAAATGCCATCGTCATCAACGCGAAACTCGGTCTGCTGATCAATATTCTGAATAATTGCCCAGATTTCTCCGTCATCCTTCTGAGCTGCCTTAATCTGAGAAATTAGGTTAGGCTCAACCCTCAGACTAGCCCAGAAACCATTCTGTCCACGAACACATAACTCGATATCCAAACGCTCAAGGTCACGAATAATCTCTTCTTCCACTTTGATACCAGCTATCATACCCGACTTCCTGCTCAAAGCATCAGCCACCACATTTGCTTTACCCGGATGGTACTGAATGTTGGTGTCATAATCCTTCAATAACTCCAACCAACGCCTCTGTCTCATATTTAATTCTCGCTGCGTGAAGATATATTTAAGGCTCTTATGATCGGTAAAAATATCACACGACTCGCCATAAAGATAATGTCTCCAAATTTTGAGAGCGAAGACAACGGCTGCTAACTCTAGATCATGAGTAGGATAGTTCACCTCATAGGGCTTTAGTTGTCGTGAGGCATAGGCAATCACTTTCCCATGCTGCATGAGTACACAACCAAGACCTTTCTTAGAAGCATCACTGTAAATCTGAAATCCACCTGAACCAGATGGGAGAGTAAGAATAGGCGCGGAAACCAAACGCTGCTTAAGTTCTTCAAAGCTCTTTTCTCGCTCTTCGTTCCATACAAACTTCTCGCCCTTTCGCATAAGCTTAGTTAAGGGTAAGGCTAATCGTGAGAAACCCTCTACGAATCTGCGGTAATAACCTGCTAATCCAAGAAAACTCCGTACTTCGGTCACAGACGTCGGTCTTGGCCATTTGGTGATAGCCTCAACCTTCGCCGGATCCATAGTGATTCCTTCTGCTGAAACAATGTGACCCAGAAATGCCACCTTACTCAACCAAAATTCGCACTTGGAAAACTTGGCATATAATTTCTCCTGTCGTAAAATCTGTAGAACAGTGCGGAGGTGCTCCTCGTGTTCCTCCTTAGACTTAGAGAAAACCAGAATATCATCAATGAATACGATGACGAACTTGTCCAAGAATTCATGAAAAACTCGGTTCATCAAGTCCATAAATACAGCTGGAGCATTCGTGAGACCAAAAGGCATAACCAAGAATTCATAATGACCATAACGTGTGCGAAAAGCAGTCTTGGAAATGTCCTGCTCTTTCACTCACAACTGATGGTAACCAGATCGTAAATCAATCTTGGAAAAATGTTTAGCGCCCTGAAGCTGATCAAATAAATCATCGATACGTGGAAGGGGATAACGATTACGAATGGTGATCTTGTTCAATTCACGGTAGTCGATACATAATCTCATGCTACCGTCCTTCTTCTTGACAAACAGAACCGGTGCACCCCATGGCGATACACTCGGGCGAATAAAACCTCGCTCCAACAACTCCTGTAACTGATCCTTCAACTCTTTTAACTCAATCGGTGCCATGCGATAAGGAGCCTTGGAGATAGGCTCAGCTCCGAGAATAAGCTCAATGTTAAACTCAACGACGCGAATAGGAGGTATTCTTGGAAGTTCTTCCGGAAATACGTCCTGAAATTCGGAAACAATCGGCTGATCATGAATAGAAGAAACGTCAGAAGTCGTGTCATGAATGGTAGCCAGAAAACCTTCACAGCCATGCGATAGTAAGGTACGTGCTTTTAAAGCGGAAATGATCTTCATAGATTTTCCCGGTAAGGAACCATGATAAATAAATTCAGGAGCATGAATATCGCCGAATATAACACGACGGGAATGACAGTCAATCGTAGCACGGTGTGCTGCTAACCAGTCTATACCCAGAATTATGTCAAATTCACACATATCCAAGGGAAGTGCATTAACTGAACGAATCTTGTCATCAAACTGTAGAGGAAGATCTCTATATACATGGGTAATACGTGCGGAGTCTTTCATGGGCGTGGATATACATAATACATGATCAAGTAATATAGGTGTCATAGTAAAACATGAGGCAAACTTGGTAGATATCACAGAATGTGTCGCACCCGTATCAAATAAAACAAACACTGCACGTCCGAATATAAATAATGCACCAGTGATGGTACCTGAAGTATTGGCGGCCTGATCCTGAGTAAGTGCAAAGACACGGCCTGATGCGTCTGGCTTCTTGTCAGCATGACCAGACGAACTAGCACCAATGTTCTTCTTGCAGTCCCGCTGAAGATGACCAGCCTGGCCACATTTGAAGCAAGTACCAGCAGCACGACGACACTCTCCTGGGTGTCTACGTCCACATGTGTTGCAAACAGGGTGAGTATAACCCTCAGAGGGTACCCTGGACTGCTGGGAACCTGATTCAAAGATAGATCATGAGACATGAACTTTGAGACATATAGAGAATAAACTTGTTATTTCAAATGATTTACCCGAGTTGGTAGATCGGTGGGATTGCTGACCTCTGTTCCTTTGGTCGCGTCCAGCACCAGAATTCCTGTTACCATGACGTGATGTTAGATTCATATCATATAACAGATAAAGACGATAACGATTAAGATTTGACCTGTTGTTGTCACGAGAGTAGTTGTTGTTATTGTTGTTACGGTAGTTACCACCACCGCCCTGCCTGTCAGACCCTTGACGGTCATTTTTCTGATCATGACCCCGGTAACTATTCTGCTGAGTGGCCGACTGATATCGGTCTCCACTCTTATGCCTGGAGAATAGTTGAATGGTACATATTATAAGGATAGGGAGGTAAAACATAGAATAATGTCGCAAAACTTGATTACAGAAAGTTTACCTCTTGTCTGAACGTTCGGACCTATCATAGTCATCCCGGTCACGAAGGATCTCTAAGTTGCGTGCAGCATCCGCAACCTGAGCAACGTCTGTAAACTGTATACACATGACATGGTCGAGGATTGACTTATGAAGACCCCAACGAAAGTTCTTCGCCTGCTCTTCTGCAGTACCAGCAGCCTGTCCAAGAAAACCAGCTAGGCGGAGGAAACGCTGCATGTACTCAGTACTAGTTTCACTTGCCCTTTGGCGGATGGAATGGTACTCCCTCTTCAAGCGCTCTTGCTCGGCTCGAGGGAAAAACTGAAGAAAGAACAGCTCTTTGAAAGCTGCCCAAGTCAAAGTAAGGACCCACACATCTCCTCCTTTGGCCTGCTTATAGGCCTTCCACCAAGCTAACGCGTCGCCCTCGAACTTATACATAGCCAATCTGGTCTTAAAAGAATCATTACAATCCATCACGTCGAAGATCTTCTCCATATAGGAGATCCAATTTTCAGCATCAACAGGGACTACTGCCTTCTCGAACGAACGGGGTTTCTGCTTATTGAAGCGCTCAAGCCAAGTATAAATAGTGACTGGTGGAGGATTACTACCCGAACTTACAGCACCAGTGTGGTACTCTTCGCGAACCTGCTTGCGAATCTGTGGGAGCATGGCATCCACAGCTGCCTGAACGGCCGCAGCGAGTTCAGCATCAGTACGAGTGTTCACCATTTGACATTTGCAAAAAGGGTTTAATGATTAAACGGTTAAAAAGTCAAAACGCGACAGAAGATAAACGTCGATTCTAAAGGAACCTAATGTCTACCCAATCCTCACAGGTCAAGTTTTAGAGCCACAGTCGAAACCTTTTAGCTCTGATACCCTAATTGTACGACCCAACGCCGGAATGGAGGCCATAAACGTCATATCATGGTGTCATATCAAGCATAATAAAGGATAAAGTCATAATGATACATAGACAAAGGTGGGAAAGCCGATCAAAAACATCGGCTCTAATTATGGATCAACATGATTAACGTAAAGAAGTCTAAATGGGCGAAACATGTGTCAAGATAGTATAGCCATCAAAAATGTTGCGATATAGAAAGGAAAGCTAAATAGGTCACTTCCTAAGGCACTCACTCTCTCATGCCCAATTCTCTAGATACCTGCCGTATAAGAAAGAGAAAGAAAACACGGGGGTTGAGCATAACGCTCAGTGAACGGTGTTATATTAACATGTAATTAATAAGTATGTATATTGGATATAGTAAAATACAAAAGTAGCGGTAAGATCAATAAGTGTCAATGAGGAAAACCTGGAGAATGCGTCATGAGATTAGGAAATAAACATGTAAAGCATGGTAATACAAAGTAAAGATGTCATGAAATATCATGGATAGTATAAACATAAATAATAGGAATGCCCATGAGCTCATATAATCATACATGTCATAATAATAATGTCGTGAATACATGCATATAATAGGTGGCTAGCCTCACATGTAATAAGGGGTGACCTTCTTATTATAATTCATTGGGTGGAGGGATCAGCTCCAATGTGATGGGATGGAGAGCTAAAACCAACCAATCCCATGAACGTTTAAACATGTAAACTAGAATGCACCGCATACGCCCTGAATAATTATATGGGGGCCAACATGAAATATTATCTGGTAACTATGAAAAGGGACGCCGCGTGAAATTCACTTTTATCGCGAAAGAGTCGTGAAAGGTGCCTCATGTGTCACGGTCATGGTACCTCATGACTAGTTGGTAAGTCATGTAAAATATGGTAATGCGTTATAAAGCTGGGCAATAGAATAAGTCTTGAAATCAAACATGTAAAGGATCATGGCAAAAAGACATAAAAATGGGGAAGCATAGCAGTTCTGGGGATGAATCATGAAAAGAAAGAATGTCCTTACTGAAAGGACGGAATATCCGTACCTTATGTCCAGCAGTAACGGAAAGAGATGGATAAGAAGATGGAAGCTACTCCTGCTTAATGTGATCTACATGTTAAAGGACATATATAAGTTACTTGTTCATGATTAAGGTTACTTTCCATTTTTTGTAACTTTCTATTTTTAGTAACTTTCTATTTTTAGTAACTTTCTATAATTAGCATGATTCCTTGATTAGTACGTTCCATGATTAACATATTCCATGATTAGTATGTTTCATGATTAGTGTCCTGTTATATTGGGTACTTTCAAAAAATAGCAGCTTCTATTATAGTAAGTTTCAAAATAGACTTTCCTTAATTAACTTTCCATAATTGATAACCTCCTGATTTAATAAGTTTCCATAATTACACTTCCCAAAAATAGACTTTCTAAAAATAGCAGGTTTCTATATATAGTAAGTTTCCATAAATAGCAGGTTTCTATAAATAGCAGGTTTCTATAATTAGCAGGTTTCTATAAATAGCAGGTTTCTATAATTAGCAGGTTTCTATAAATAGCAGGTTTACATAAATAATATCAAAATGACATTTTCTACCCCCCAACTTATCTACCCCAACTTATTTTTTCAGTTCATAACAAATATAATAACATGCTAAATTCTGGACCAAAGTTTTAGAAATTACAAAACACCCCCTTATACTTTTAAAACTCAAATCGGGTAACAAATAAGTGCACAAAACCCTAATTAAAATTTTACCCAATAATTTAAACAATTTATACATTATTATAGGCATGTATTGGACCTGGGAAAAATATAAAAACCCCAACCCTAATTCGTTTTTCAATTATTTCTTCCTTTTCTCTTTATTTCGCAAATCGCAAACCTTAAATCCCAAATAATTATTTCGAGTCCTCTAAAAATTTAAACAACAATTGATCTGAGATATACATGATATATTCCACCTTAGAAAATTATAAAATCAATTTTACAAATTGTTTTATTGCCGATTACACAATTAATCTAAAATTAGGGTTTCGAACATATATTTATTCATATGATCAAATTAACATGCATGGCTATTTTTCTTGTGTTTATACTGAATTATAATGATGAGAAAAAACAAGTTAAAATTACCTTGATAATTATTGATGATTTCTATGGATTTATGAATTTCGGTTGAATTATAGAACAAAACATTCCCTAAAATCGAACAAGCCTCCAAATCTTTCTCACTATTTTTCCCAAATTCTTGACCTTCATCACCTTAGAAAAATTTGTCTTTTGCCTTGGGAAAAATCTTATGTTGTTTATTTTATGCCCGGGTCTATAGATTTTATTAGGGTTCGGTGCCTTTGTTTTGTGATTTTACGAATGAAAAATGTATAAGGAATTAAGATAGGTGATTTTGTGCCGAAAATTTGGCCTTTAATTGATATTATCAGTTTAATAAACTTGCCTAATTTATTGCAATATATCCTATTTATTGTTATTAATTTGTAAACGTATTAAAATATATAGTACATAGTATTTCGCAGTAATTCTATATTTTATATTATTATTAATTATTTTTATTGTATAAACATAATGTATTTTATTCTTGCAAAATTTTATAATTGCCATATTTTGTATTTTCATAATTTCTAACACTTAAATGAATTTTATTTAAGCTTTTATGAAATTTTCTTGAATTAGGGGCATTTTGGTCATTTTACTCTTATTGAAATTTTTAGGTTTTACAATCTAAAAATGAAAAGAAATAAAAGCTGGAAACACCTTAAAGCAACTGAAAATGATAATGAAAATGCTAAACTTAGTAAGGACACTTAAAGGCACAAAATCCAATTAAGCTAAAAAGCTCAATAAGCCAATTTGGACCTTAAGCTTTTGCTAGCTTATCAAAACTAATCAAGCCAACAATTTTCAACCTTAAAATCTAGACCTATAAGCTAAAAACAAGAGTTTAAAAGCTAATTTTAAAACTGCTACTGTTTTTGGTGTTTTATGAATTTTGTGACTTTGACAGCTAAATTAAACTAGGAAAATAAGCTAGAAAATGCAATTTAAGACTTAATCTATATTAAGCTATACCTAGACTTAATCCTACTTGAATTTAAGAGCCTAAATCCTACTTTTACTTAACTAAGAATTAAGCTAAAAGTGACAGTACTAACTTCTAGTTAGTACTGGTGCACTTTGCACAAGTGCAACTCACAAGTGCAGGTTTCCTAAGGGAAATCCTTGCACTTAGAAACACTCAAATAGAGTGTATAAGTAAAATGCAAGCAAGATCTAAGCCTTGGAGGGCTTAGATCAAATTTGCACAAGTGAAATTCTAAGAAAAATCCCCTGGTGCTGTCAAACTTAATATAAGCTCAAATTCTTTAAATTCTTAAATCTAATTTATGAAAACTCATTTCCTAATGTTTATAACTAAATTCAAAGCTATCTAAAAAGATTTGCACAAAAACTTTTGACTTTAGGAGGTCAAACAAGCTTATGCCAAACACCCCTTTACCACTTGACAGAATTTTAGAAAAGCTTTAAATTGCAAATCTAATTAATAAGCACTAAATACCAGATTATATTTAGCTTATAATAACCTAAACTAACATGAATTAACAACTAATTGAGCATTAATCTAAGATTCAAACTAATTTCTACTATTTTTTTGGTTTTTAAGGTTTTTTAGACACTTATATTAAAGACTAAGATCTAAACTATTTTAATCAAAAACAGATAAGCAACTATGATTATTAAGCTAGTTAAGGCATAAATAAACACTAATAAGCAACTTTAATAAGCAAATAAGCAATAAGCAAGTATGTAAGTGAAAATTTAAGCTAGAATTGAAAATGAACAAGAAATTTAAAGGTAAGACTTACTTTATCCTCTAGCTAAACAAGAGGTCCAATAATGGCAGCTACAAGCTCCCTAGCTTATTAATAAGCTAGGGTATAAGTCCTTGGGATCTCTTCCAAGTTAAGATCCCCTTCCAAAAAGCTCATATCCAATAAGGTCCATGATAAATGTAAGTTAAACTGATTTAAGGTTTAGGTAAGATTAATACTGAATTAAAATAAGCTCTATTTCAGCTTATAGACTGAAAGAGCTTTAAATGAGCTTATTAGCTTATTAAGACAATTTGGCTTATTAAGAGAGCTTATGAAAAAGAAATTTGGAGAGATTAAGTAAAACTGAATTTCATTAAAAACTTGCTTACAATACTTTTAAAAGGAAAATTACAATATTAAAACAACATTAAGCTAGGAATTAAAATTTTAAGCTACAACTAAATTAAAAAGCTATGTGTAAAAAAACTAGATGTGTGTGTGTGAAGAGTGAGGCTCTATTTATAGTCTGTCTTGGATCCTTTCAGCCTTTTGCCTTGCTCTCCAATCTTTCAATCTTAGCCAATCATTTCTTTTAATCATTGGGGCTTCTATTGTGGCCGTTTATTAATTTGTGGACACCTGAGGATTGCCAGCCTGTCATTCTCTTTTTGATGCATTTGTGTTTCTTTTGTGAGGGAAACAAGAGCAATTTTCTTCTTTACTTGTGCTTTTCTCTCAATAACGTGGCATTCTTCCTTTGGGATTGGACCAATCAGAGATGGGGAGTGACATTTCTTACTGCCAAGGAGTACTTGGACACCTAAATTGTCCTTTGTACCCTATAATTTTGAAAACCCCTTTGTTTTGAGCCAAGGGCACGTTTGGGAAGATGATGAACAGTGAATGGGATTTACCCGCCCTTTTTAATAACTGAAATGGGTAAAAACTCGTTTGAACTTTGGGAAATAGCAACTTCAGCCCTTGTCTTTGTTTATTCTATTTCTAGTTATAAACAATCTTTTGAAAATTGCAAAACTGGCCCTTGTGGCTGTTATAAAAGGAAAAGTGGGTTTTGTTTTGGGTTTGTTGACTTTTATTGATCATGATTTGGCTGAGGCTTGACTTTTCTGGCTTCGGCTTTGATTCTTTAGTTTCTTTTTGTACTCTTCTGATTCTCGTGTCTGTGCTTCTAAGTCTGGGATTGAGGTTGATAAATCAAAAGTTGATGTCATTGCAAAATTACCTCATCCCACTACCGTGAAGGGTATTCGCAGTTTTCTCGGTCACGCCGGATTCTACCGACGATTTATTCAGGATTTTTCCAAAATCGCCCGGCCTATGACCCACCTCCTTGAAAAAGAAACTCCGTTTATCTTCTCGAAGGAATGCATCGAAGCATTTGAAACCCTTAAGATGAAGTTAACCCAGGCTCCAATTCTAGTTGCTCCCGATTGGGACTTGCCCTTTGAAATCATGTGTGATGCAAGTGATTTTGCTGTTGGGGCAGTCCTAGGGCAACGTAAGACCAAGCACTTCCAGCCGATACACTATGCGAGCAAAACTATGACCGAGGCTCAAGCACATTACACTACAACGGAAAAAGAATTACTTGCCGTAGTGTATGCTTTCGAGAAATTCCGGCCATATCTTGTCTTGTCCAAAAGCATAGTGTATACGGACCATTCGGCTCTCAAGTACCTGCTTGCTAAGCAGGATGCTAAGCCAAGATTGCTCCGGTGGATTTTGCTGCTCCAAGAATTTGATGTCGTTATCCGTGATAAAAAAGGAGCAGAAAATCTCGCCGCAGACCACCTTTCTAGACTTGAAAATCCCCATCAAAGTGAGCTCGAGAAAAAGGAAATTACGGAAACATTTCCTCTCGAGACACTTGGGATGGTTACCTTTTGTGGTGATGATAATGCCCCATGGTTTGCCGATTTTGCAAACTACCATGCGGGGAATTTTGTGATTAAAGGGATGTCGTCTCAGCAGAAAAGAAAGTTTTTCAAAGACGTCAAACACTACTTCTGGGACGACCCATTTCTATTCAAGATTTGTGCTGACCAAGTAATTAGGCGTTATGTTTCGGGGCAAGAAGCTTTTGACATTCTTAAAGCTTGCCATAGTGGACCCACTGGGGGACACTACGGTGCCAATTACACCGCTAAAAAGATCTTCGATTCAGGTTTTTATTGGCCCAAGATCTACAAGGATGCCTACGACTTTGTCACCCGATGTGACATTTGTCAATGTCAAGGCAAAATTTCGCAACGTGATGAGATGCCATAAAACTCCATCTAAGTTTGTGAAATCTTTGACATGTGGGGCATTGATTTTATGGGGCCGTTCCCGTCTTCAAGAGGGAACAAATATATACTCGTGGCAGTCGATTACTTATCAAAATGGGTAGAAGCAAAAGTGCTCCCCACCAATGATGCCCGAGTTTTTTGCAAATTTCTTAAAACTCTCTTCGCCAGATTTGGTGCCCTCGTGCAATCATAAGTGATCGCGGAACCCATTTTTGCAATGACCAATTCGCAAAGGTCATGCTTAAATACGGAGTCACTCATCGTCTCTCCACCGCGTATCATCCACAAACAAGTGGACAAGTTGAGGTATCCAATCGTGGTTTGAAACGAATTCTTGAAAGGACCGTGGGCGAAAATCGTGCCTCTTGGTCGGATAAATTAGATGACGCACTTTGGGCTTTCCGCACAGCTTACAAAACACCCATCGGGTGTACTCCATACAAGTTAGTGTACGGGAAGGCATGTCATCTTCCGATCGAGCTCGAGCACAAAGCTTACTGGGCCCTTAAGCATACAAACTTTGATATCAAAACCGCGGGTGATCACAGAAAAGTTCAACTCAATGAACTTAATGAACTTTGTGATCATGCCTATGAAAACTCTTTAATTTACAAAGAGAAAACAAAGAGAATCCATGACTCCAAGATCAAAAACCGCGTTTTCAACGTCGGTGATCGAGTCCTCCTCTTTAACTCTAGATTAAAGATTTTCTCAGGCAAGCTTAAGACCCGCTGGAGTGGACCATTCACTGTAACCCAAGTTTTTCCATATGGCACTGTCGAGTTATCCCAAAACTCCAGGCCAAATTTCAAAGTGAATGGTCATCGTTTGAAGCACTACTTTGGAGGGGACGTACCACAATTGGTAGTCCTAGATCTCCAGACGTTCCCCATGGACTAATAAATTCGGGGGACGGGTCAAGCATCGCGACCTTAAACAAGCGCTTCGTGGGAGGCACCCCATGCTTATCAGTAGTTATAAATAAGTGTTTTTGTGTGAGGAGGCTTACATTTTCCATTACCCGTGTTTTTTCCATGTTTTGTGTGCTTTGTGTTATATGTCCAGGATTTCCTGGATTGTGAAGACTCTCGTGCTTGTATTTTTATCAAGAGTTTCACATCCTCAGCTTCATTTTGGGAATCCAGTATCCAAATCTAATCGACTAACGTTTTATCTTTTGGCACACTTAATAAACGGCCTTAGATTTACGTAGGTACCCCTTTCAAAACATCGAGGACGATGTTTAGTTCTAGTATGGGGGGGGTCTTCGATTTGATTTTGCCTGCAGCCGTTGTTGTCATGTAATCCCGTTTTTACCACCAAATTTTTGCAAAAATACCAAAAAATGAAAAAATTTAAAAATTTTCAAAAATAAAATAAGTGTTTTGTCACAGTTTCGACTTTCCTAATGGTAGATGAGAATATTTTATGACTCTGATCCGGGCATGTTTGAGCCCCTAGCTAGTTCCTCAATTGTAGGCTAAGCTTTTCAACAATTCTATTGCTTGCGAATTTTTAATAAGTTGAAGAACAAGAAGTGATAGAGTTTAAATATAGTTTAGGGGGGGTTAAGTTTATGTGCTGAGCAAGATTCTTCTAAAACTTATATGAGTAACTTGTGGCTTTTTCTCCCATTAGCTTCTAATCCACCTAATCATACGTGCTCTTTTCAATTCAACTAAGTCAATCGATGTTTTTAGAAAAAGCTTCAAATTTGTAACTTGATTCTTTAAAGCGAAGTTTTTCTGTTCTTAGTAATTTGAAAGTTAAAATGCCAAAGAAGCATGAATGAAATATGAATGCAAAAATGCATGAATATTGAAATTATGCCAATGAAGCATACATTTGAGTATATGGAGCAAGTAAAAGATGTGTCGTGATATCCCACTCCGCTAAACCACGAGGTGGGGGTTCAAACTAAGACATCTTTACTTCTAGGGATTTGGTGTGTTGTGATATCTCACCAGGAAGCGAGGTCTAGGTGAGGGTTCAAACTAAGACACCTATCCTTAGCCATATTAGGAAGAAGGTGTTGATGTGATTTCCCACTACGCTAGCAACGGGGTGGGTTTTCAAACTAAGAACACCGGTCGTTGGTCGTGATATCCTACTAGGGAGCGAGGCCTAGGTAGGTGTTCAAACTAAGCAACGCATTCCTAGCTTTAAGAACTTATGATTATGATGATGAAGATGTTGCAAAAAGTTCTACAGTTAAATTTTCGTTCTTTAAAATCAAGTTACAAGGTCCTAATAAGTTGTTGCTTTGAGTCATGATTCATCTTGAATTACGACTATGGAAATAAGTTGAACTAATGTGAGTTGAAATGAGTACACACATATAAATCATATTATCCATGTAGGGAGTTAAAAAGTATCACAAGTCATAATACGAAGTGCTTAACATTTAGCAATAATATTGACAAAAGGAACTGTTTAATTGCTTGGTTTGGAGCTAGTGAAAAGTCGGGGACGATGAATTTTTCCGTCAGGACATCCGTAGATTATTCTATGGACGCTTCTCATTCTATGATCCCAGTATTTATAAAATAAAGGAAGTCGAACAGACAGTCAAGAAAAGAAAAAAGGAAAATCTCAAAAAATATTAGGTAGGGATAGTTTAGTGTACATTAAAAATTTTTTTTTGGTGAAAACGGACTAGTCAAGAAGCTATTGATTCTTTTAGTTCCCCTTATAGACAACACTTTGCTACTTTTCAGAGGTAATTAAGTCGAAGGGGGTTGCAAGATCTTAGTTTTCCTTTGAGTGTTTACTTCATAACATTGCGGAGACACGACAATACCTTAGTATCTGGGGGATTTTGGTATTCTAAATTACACATACCCAATGTTCAAATAAAAACGGGACTTTAAAAGCTAAAAACGTAATCCCCCACAGATACATTGTATTTGGTAAATGTTTTTGCATTTGAATATAATGCAGGAACGATATTCAAAAAGAAGCCAAAAACACCAATACCAAGCACGGGAGAAAAGAACAAAGTCAAATCGCAAAACCAGAGTCAGTCAAAGTCAAAAGCAGCCAACAAGAAGAAAATACAACCTTGAGGACTAAAACTTGCCAAAACCTCCAAGTTGTGTTACAAAAAGACAAGGGCTAAAATCGAAAATTGCGGTGATGTACAAAATTTAGGGGCCAATACAGCCAAACCCCCAAAAGTTGTAATATAAAAGGAGGCAAAGTTTACAATGGTTTTAAGAATGAGGGGCCAAAGATTGCCAACCTTCCCAACTTCATCTTTTCCCGCCACCCAAACCGAAGAGGTTACAACAACTTAGGGATGTCCTATCCAATACTTTTAAACCCTGCAAAACCACTCAAACCCCCTAGATAAATCATTTCAAACCACTCCACTATCCCCCCCTATACTTAAAATTTGCCATGTTGGCAATCCCTCACCATTTCCAAGTATTACGATGGTTTTGATGGAACTCAAAAGAAGCACAAAAGAATTTGAAGGCTGGGATTTGTTTTAAGAATCACCTCACACAACAAGCACACTTTGGTTTTTTGTTCTCTAACAAAGAAACACAGAAGAAAGAAGAGGAGGAAGACCAAGAAACCAAGACCTTAATTCGTTTTAGTATAAATAGGGCCATTGTATCCCAAAAAAGGATCAGTATTTTTTTATAAATAGCTCTTGGTTTACATTTCAGCTTATTTTTATGCAATTTAATTTTCCAAGTCTTGTAACTTTAATTTTCGTCTTAATGCAAATTTGGAGTTTTTAAGTTAATTCTTGAATCTTTGTATTTCCTTTGTTAAAAGCATTACTTAATTTATTTTAAGTCTTATAAAATCATATGAGTCATTTTTGATTTAAAACTTTAAATTAACTAAGAAAGTTTACGTAAAGTCCACATAAAATTCTTCACTCAAATTATAACCACAGCTTATGGATGATAAGCCAGTTCTGGATGGGCTTATGGACTCTCACTAGATTGTTTTATACAAGCTAGAGCTTGTAGATTCTTGGTTTTAGGCCCCCTGTTAAGAGCAAGGGTTGTTGTCAAGTTTCTCTTTTTCTTAATTTTTTCTTATTAGATGCAGAATTCATATATTATAGTGCTTAGTGAGTTACCTAAAAAAAAAAAAAAACAAAAAAAAAAAAAAAAAAAAAAAAAAAAAAAAAAAAAAAAAAAATCATTAGCTTATTTATGCTTTATCATGATGTCTAGTGCTTATAGTGCTTAGTTGTTAGTTTGAAAATAGTTTGTGTCACTTTCCAAGTTAGTACTGGTAGTATGCTTAGTTAAAACGTTGATTTGATCAGCTTAATTTAAGTGCTTATTTTAGATATGAAGTCGCTTATAAATGTCATATTTGTTATTTGATAATCTGTTTTTAACAAATTAGGATCAAATCAGCTTAATATAAAAAAAAAATGATTTTTGAAAACTTTCAGGGGTATTTTCAACTAGCAGTACTAACCCATAGTTAGTACATGCTAGTCTCTTTTGAACATTTTAAGCTAGCGTACTAACTTAGCCGCTAGCAGTACTAACTCCAAGTTAGTACTGTTAGATATAAGCCTGTTAGTTACTGGTGGTTCATTTAGCTCATCAGCTTATTATTTCTGCCTTATTTTAAGATTTTTTCCTTAGCTTTTTAAGAGTAGATTGAAACCATTTTCTTTACTGTCTTTAGGAGACTTATTTAAGCCTAGTCCCTTTTTCAACAATTTTATATTGATCAAATTTAGCTTTTAGCTTATTTGCCATTTTTAGTTTAATCTAGTTGCTTATTCTTAATGCTCGAATGCTTATTAAGGGTAGTTTAAATTAACTTGGTTTAAGCTTATTTGCTTATTCTTGTTTCATTTGTTTTGTTAAAGCTGCAGTTACTAAACCTTAAGCTAGCGGTACTAACTTAAAGCTAGCAGTACTAACTCCAGGTTAGTACTGATAGTTAACTACTGTTTGTTAGACTAAGCTGAGTTTTTCCTTGCTTAATTTAGCGTAATTGCATTTTGAATTTGCTTATTTAAGATTAGCTTAGCTTAATTTGATTTGTCTTAAAGCTATTTGAGCTTATTTATGGTCTGAGTATAAAAGTTTTAAGGGTTTTACCATCTCAGCATTTAGTAGGCCTGCTCTAGCTTATTTGCCTTGCTTCTCTTCTCGTGCATTTGCTTATTAGTGTTAGTGCCTCATCATATCCTTGTCATATTCAAACATCAATCATCACTCCGTCATTCGATTTTCCATTCAAGCCTCGTTGGGAACATCAACGAACACGGAAGACACCCTAAACTACTTTCCGTTTCATTGGTCTCGCGATTCTGATCCTTGATGTGTTATTTATATTTATTGGTATAATAAAAAGGGGTGATAGAAGTGAGCTCAAATCTCCCTTTCCAAGAAATCACAAGTCCAAAAGCAAAGGTAGGTAACTTTTGATTTTAAGGTATATTAAGATTGGTTAAGCTCAAATCAAGAGCTTAAAGACTCTTGAGAGCTTAATATGAGCTTATTACTATTTAGACAGATAGGCTATTTGAAGCAGTTATTGGCTGATTAAGAGAGATATGATTAAAGCAATGAAAGTTTATGACAAATTTAAATTAAATTTTATTAAAAAAAAAAGAACTGAATTACATTACTTAAAAAGAAATTACAACTGATTTTAAATCAAAATTACATTAAGCTTTAAAAACTACACTAGGCTAAAAACTAGAAAAGAAAAGACATTTTTTCTGTGTGTGAAGTGAGGGTGCTATTTATAGCACCTGAAGGAACCTTCTAGCTGAAATCTTGTTAGACGCGCCCATCAATCTCAGCCATCAAATCAACCAATCATTGGGTCTACATTTTGAGCCGTTAGATCACTAAGTGACCTTACACGGATTGCCAACGTGGCAATCCGTTTGAGGCTCACTTGTGCTTCTTTACTGAGTAAATGTAGAGTAAATCCCACATCCTTGTGTGCTTTCTCCATAGCCACGTGCTTGAGCTTGAGAGTGCGCTCATGAATCCCTCGATTAGACTAATTAACCTTGCATCTTGTAAAAACTAGTCTCTTAATTGTCCAAATTAGCCTTTAATTCCCCATTTGCCCTTATGCTATTGACACTATGGTGAAAATGGGGAAGACGGGATGAATAGTTACCTCTGTTCTTGCGCTAAATTTTAACTGAGAACGGTTAGAATCCTTCGTACCAAGAACGAAGGCAATCTATGGAAGATACCCTGAGCAAGTTTATGAGTGAATCAGCAAAGAGACATGAAGAAAACTCCAATTTGATTAAAGAAATCCGAGCTTCAACGGATGCTGCCATTCGAAACCAAGGAGCATCAATTAAAACTTTAGAGATTCAAATCGGGCAAATAAGCAAGGTACTACAGGAAAGGGGATTTGGAATTCTACCTAGCTCTACTGAAGCAAACCTGAGAGATCAATTCAAGTCAATCTTGACTATTGTTGAAGCTGATTCATACCCGATGCGCCGTATTAGATCCTCCCAATACGCCGTATCCACTAGACAGAACCGTACACTAATGTACGAGATAAAACAAATGACAATTCCATTTCTAAGTCGTTTGAATGGTTACTACTATGAAGAAAAGAAGGGATCATATGGACCACAATTCTCGAAAGCTTACTCTGAAGCTTCACATATCAATTATTCCATACCTAGAAAGGAGAAAGACCTAGGGAGTTTCACTTTACCTTGCTTTATTAATAATGTTTTCTTTAATAATGTCCTTGCTGACTTAGGAGCCAGCGTAAGTGTCATGCCTCTCCCGACCTACCTTAACTTAGGTTTAGGCAAATTAGCTCACACTAATTTGACAATTGAATTATAGATAGGACCGTGAAATATCCAAAAGGAATTGCTGAAAACGTGCTAGTAGGTATTGGTAAATTTGTTTTCCCTATAGATTTTATAATTCTTGATATGCCCGAGGATATCAAAGTGCCCTTGATCCTCGGAAGACCATTTTTGTCTACCGACCATGCTAAGATTGATGTTTTCAAAAGGAATATTACTTTGAGAATTGGGGAAGAGTAAATAATTTTCCAAAGTGTTAAACCTGCTAGTAGTTTAAATAAGAGGGTCTACATGTTAAGCTTAAGAGAATGAGTGGAACTTGATTTAGAAGCTAAGCTAATAGGAGAGACTTTGGTGTTAAATAGATCATTAGACCCTTTGATTAGAGATTACATCAAATTGAATGATCTAAATGAACCATTAGAGCTTAGGAGAAATCAAGGTGATGATTTGATGCCCACCATTGAGGAAGATGAGGTAATTGAGGATTTTAGAACTAGAGATGATGAACTTGATACTGGAATTGATAATTACACTAGTTATTGTGACTACGATAAGAAGATCCGTATTGATTGTGCTTACAACTTGAAGTTCTCTTGCATGATAGGTTTTGAATTTTTACATGCTAATTTTTTTCCTATCTTGTACATATATGTAATGTCCAAAAAGTTTTATAATTCCATCAGAAAGGACAAATTGGAATACAAGGGAAACAATGTAGTTGGAGAATTAATGAACATACCTATCTTTGTTGGAACTTATTCTATCTTAACAGATTTTGCAGTTTTAGAAGATATGGATGCTTATCGTGATGAAGGAATGGGCGATGTTATTTTTGGCGAATCATTTTTAAGAGAAGTTAGAATTAAAGCAAGACGGTTCGATGGAATGATTACCATTTACAATGGTAAGGAAAGTGTAACTTACCAAATGGTGCGATCACATCCGAGGTTTAAACACCACACTAATGAACAATGCAACAAGATCCCACCATTACTGAAGGTAAGTGAAGAGGATAAGATGAATGGAATCTCGCACTCATATCAAAAGCTTAAGGGGTTCTACAAAGGAGTTTTGAATCTAGGACCCGATTTTATCCGAGTGCCGTCAACGGAGGAATGGCTCACACGCGGGCACATAAACGTGCATGAGATGGTGTGAAAGAAAATGGAAGGAACAAGTCTAACTTAAAGACTAGCTGAAATAAAAGTGCTTCCTGGGAGACAACCCGGATTGTTATTTATTTTTATCGAGTCTGTCTTCCCAGACATCAATACGGCGTATCCGCTCCATACCATACGGCGTATTGAATGTCTGGACGTTATCAGTCCTTTATTTTTATGCACTTTAAAACATTATTATCAGTTCTGGCAATACGGCGTATTCATGCACATGATATGGCATATTTAACAGACTGACCTGTATTTAGTATTTACTTTAGTTTAAATTAACCGTATGTACCAAGATAGAAATGCATCATTTTTCCTATAATTTGCACAGGACCTCGCCGAAAGAAAAGAAATCGAAAATGTTGGTGGATAATCTACGATATGGAAATTTTGAAGTGTTGGAGTCTTGAAAACCCAAGACGGCTGTTCAACACGAATTCTTACTCATTAAACCTACATAGAGAATCTATTGAGAAAAATATCAGGGGAGTTTCTCATCCTAATTCTTTTAATTCCTAATTTTAATGTTTTATCTATACAACGAGGACGTTGTATAATTCAAGTGGGGATGGGAATTAGAATGTATACTTGTCTTATTTTTCACATTAAAATGCTTAAATTATGCTCAAAACTTAAAAAAATTTCAAACATACTTTTGTGAAATTACTTGATACATAATCCGCTCACAATAACCCTTATTAGATATTGTGGGGATTTAACCTTATCCGTTTCCAAATGTTTACCCAAATTCCACAAAATATGAGTGTACCGGTGATGTTGTAGACATTAAAACTTGGATTGGTATATCTATTCGAGACCACGGTGATAAGTACTATGGATTTAGATGGAGTAACTTGTTTAAATTGGTAAGTTTTTAGGATTACAACCAAAAAACATATACATGTTGTTTATTAACTAACTACACTGGTTAGTTAACCCTC
>BQNB010098445.1:0-25152 GCA_026074375.1 Tanacetum coccineum
TTTCTCGTTCAACACATTATATGATGTTCTCAAATCATTGTTTTCCTTTTGCAACGAAGTGTAATTTTGAGATGCCAATTGCGATTTTAATAAAGCATTTTCTTTTTTAAGATTTGCAAAATACGTCTCAAATTTATCATTTCTTTTTGAAAGCTCTGTTTTGACATCATCAAAATCTTTGACTCGTTGTGTTAAATCCTTTTCCAATTTTGAAATCTTAGTCTCAAACATCTTTTTCTCTTCATCAAAACAATTCACTTTATCCCCCATTTTCTTTACAAGTTTCAAATTCTTAGACTCAAACGTTGAACTTGACATGGAAATCTTTGAAACATTTGATTCATATTCTTTCTCGATCATTTCAAACATTTTCTCAAGAAAAGTATCATGTTTTAAAAACTTAAACTTTGTTTCAAGTCTTTGTTTCAAAACATCATTGGAAGCCAACAAATCATTATACTCTTTTTGCACCGAAGAAGACACTTTTTCAAGAAATTCATTTTTAGCCAAAAATATTCATTTGTCTTCATAAAAAAATGATTTGCTGTTTCATCTCTTGATCTGAAATCTTAAGTTTCTCCAAAAGTTCTGAAACTTGAGATTTCATTTGTTCAATCTTTTCTAACAACTCAGATTCTTTGACACCGTACACCCTTTTAAGATTAATCAACTCAGTTTCTTTTGATTTTAGAACTTTATTTTCAGTTTGCAAACTTTTTATTTCAACTTTTAAGCTCTCAGTTTCTTTTAAAGCAAAATATTTTTCATCTGAAAATCGTACAACTAATTCAGCAGTTTCTTTTAATTGTGTTTGCAAACTCAAAATCAAATCCTTTTCTGAGTTATCTTGTGTGTCAAGAACTATTTTTGAATCAAACTCAGAATGTACCTCATAAAATGGCTCATATTGTTCTTTTAACAATCGTATTTTCTTA
Organism: Tanacetum coccineum; assembly: GCA_026074375.1. NCBI lineage: Eukaryota > Viridiplantae > Streptophyta > Magnoliopsida > Asterales > Asteraceae > Tanacetum > Tanacetum coccineum. The sequence continues at coordinate 936 of BQNB010098445.1, forward strand.
TACTAAGCAGAAATCATTTCATCTATTTCTCTCAAAGTCGCTTCTGCAAGTGCACGCTCCTTATATAGCTCTTCAACCGATAAATTCAAACTTTTATTTACACTCTTAAGTTCCTCAACTTGCACTTGAAGATTTTGACACATTGTACAAACAACGACTTTTGACTTTAAATGTTCATTTTCACTCTGAAGTTCTTTAACTTGCGCTCGAAGATTTTGAACCGTTGTAAAATCAACAATCTTTGACTTTAGATGTTCATTTTCATAATCCTTTTTACGTAGACACTCTTTTAGCTCTGAAATTGTCGTTTGTTGAATCTTAACAGTGTTATTCAGCTCAACTAATTGATCACTCATCGTGTCAATTAAATCCTCTTGTTCTTTAATCTTTTTAGTATATTGTCTGTCATTATCGTAAAGCGAAGAAAAAGTGATTATATATTTTTCGTTTTCTTTCTCAAGTTTTTCACACTTTGCTTTATACGATTCGAAACTCAACTTATCCCAACTACTCATATACATGATGAACAAATTCGATAAACTCAATTAATTAACTCTGACTCACCCCACTTGTTTCAAAAATTCCACAAAAAATTTCAGCGATCAACCTGATAAACGCGAGCAATTAATCACGACAAACTAATATCCCGGGAACAACAATTATTTAAGCTCAAATAAAGTCGTAGACCAAAATTAATACTATCAAAAAATTTAAAAGTATATAAAAAAATTGGACTCTTTTTTTATTTTGTTTTATTAATTTTTTTTAAAGCTCAAATAAAACCGTATACAAAAAAAATCCCAAAAATTCAACTCAAAAATATAATCACTTTCGGATTATCGAACCGCAATTTAAAATCGTAGATTAAAATTATCCCAAAAAAATTATGCTCAATCCAAAACTCGACAAATATTGATGTTGAATAGAAATATCAATTTTCATCAAATGAGAGCTTCTAGACCTTGAGCGTTTTTGTCACAATTGTAAGTATTTCACAAAGGATACTAACTAAATTGAATATGTTCAACCCAATGAGAATCGGACCACAAAAGTCCTATCCCTAAGTCACTAGATATTTAACACAGCTCTTGTGCAAACCCTACAACATAAAGACACGCCTCCTTATTTTCTCCATAAAAAAATGCAGCAACACCTTATAACTCCCTCTCTCTAAAAAAATAGAAACCCTAAATCTAGAATCACAAATCAGACGCCTCTATTTTTTTATTTTCTCTCAAGTTTCACAACTACAACACAAATCTCACAGCCTCTTTTATGTCAAACAAGAAACACAGACAACACAATACTCTCTTTCTTTCTTTGATCTTGTTTGAACGACACACATACGAAATCTTTCTATACAAGAATGAATTTTCCAAATCCAAATCGGGTAGGTTTCTTCGTCTTCTTCTTTATGTTTAAATCTAACCGAAAGAAAAGAATTGATTAAGACTCTTTAGTTTTGATCTTTCCTTTTATTTTTGAATATTAACAAGAGAAGCTAAGCTTCAAAAAATTCGTTCTTGATTTTTTTTATTAATCGAAACAAACAAGGAAGATTTGGACACTTGATGTTCTTGTTCTTTCTTTTTTAGTTTTCGAAAATTAAAAGAAGTAAACAGACTTCAAAAAGGATCTATGAAGAGTTGGTTTGTCGTTGCTTAAGTTCTTTAAAGATCTAATAAAAATCTCATATGAGATGCGAACAAACCTAACTGAGATCTCTTTTCTCTATTTCGTTTTTGATTTTTTTTCTTTTTCGTGTTATAGATCGAAACAAAAAAAGACAGGAACACTTTTGTTCTTGGTTTTTCTTTGTGGGTTTCGTATATTAAAAGAAGTTTAGGCTTCAAGACATATTTTTCGTTTGTTACTTTTCTGTTTTTATGTCGTGTTTGTGGGGAGAAGAGATATAGGTAGACTTGGATTTGTTATGATGAGAAGGATTTGGATGTGTTTAGATCTAGGTTTGCATGTGGTTCATTTAAACGGATCTGTGATGATCTATGTTCGCAAGTTAAGGTCTGTAATGGTCTTTTGAAAGATTCAACAAATCTGAGATCTAGTTGACTTCTTTGTTGTTATGGTTTAAATCTTCTTTTCTTTTCTTATTTTATTTTCTGGTTTAGATCTAATTTTAAAGATGTATATTTCTGCTGTGTATTTGTGTTAATTCGGTTCCTTCTGAATTGCTAATCCGGTTTCTTCTGTTTTGATAAATCGGTTCCTGCTGATGTTGCAAATCCGGTTTCAAAGAAAACGCGTATATCCGAAAAACGCGTGAATTACACGCGTAAAACCGTGTTGACTAGATTTGACCAGATCTAAAAACGCGTAAACAGTAAAAAAACGCGTCTTTGAACAAAAAGTCAAACCCGTCAAAATTTGTTACAAAATTTGTTACAGAGTTTGTTACAAATCAGTTACAAAAACCATTTTCAGATATGAAAATAAGCTATTCTTCTTAAGCAAAATAAGCGGATTTAAAATCAGATAAGCATCAAAATAAGCATAAAATAAGCAAATTTGATTATACAGATCTAAAGCATATTCAATTAAGCACGTAGAATAAGCTGACTAAGTAAACTTGAATTAACTTGAACTGAAAAAGCTAAAAATTAGACAAAATAAATTCCTAATAAGCACATTTAAATCGAATCAGCTTTCTCATAAACACATAACAAGAATTAGCTCAGAATCCACACGAATAAGCACGATCAGCAATCGGAATAAGCAAAAAACATTCAGAATAAGCAGACGGAATCAACAGTAAGCAATCTGAATAAGCAATCAAAATTAGAATAAGCTTAAAATAAGCAATAAGCACATGAATTAAGCATAAATTGTACAATATGCATGAAAATAAGCTTAATAAGTAATCTGAATAAGCAATCAAAATTAGAATAAGCTCGAAATAAGCAATAAGCACACAAATTAAATACAAATTGTACAATACGCATGAAAATAAGCTCAATAAGCAATCTGAATAAGCTGATAAGGATAAATAAGCAGAAATAAGCAAATACTCAATCTCACAAACACAATCAAACACTAAAATATAACACTAATCCGCAATCATTGGCTCTTGATACCACATATTAAGCATATAGATCTTGATTGATGGATATAGTGTGTGTAATACATTGAAGGTGGTTATTGTGGTTTTTGTGTAAGAGAGATAATTTCTTAACTTGCCTTTGATTAAAATGAAATTGTTACACTTAACCATGGCATAAATACCTATTTATACCCATTGGTTAACTACCTTTATTAAACTTTCCTAACTTAACATATTTAGTCCCTGCACTTTATAACAGTGCTACAAGTAGATTATTTCTTTATTTCTAACAAAAACTATTATTACAAATTTTTAAGAAGACTTTAGATAATTAGCTAAGGGTAAAACTGTCATTCTGCAAAAAAGTAAGAAAGAGAAAGTAGTAATAAATGTACTTTTCTTAAACTGTTTGTTTTTTGTCGGAAGATAATAATTTTAGGACGGAAGGAGTATAATTTGAACCATTATGAATTCGCAAACTATTTTATATCTCGAACAGATAACTCGTATTAATAACTTCCATATTATCTTCATTTTTTAGCTCATCATTTATTTAGGGATAGAGATCCTCTAAAGTTCAAACGAACTTTACCGGTAAAGTTCCCTTACACTAATAAAGTAAACTGGGTCCCTCCGTAGACCTCACTGTTATGTTGTGAAAGAACTTTACCGGTAAAGTTCGTTTGAACTTTAAAGGATCTCTATCCTCTTAGAGAACATAAACTTCACAGATGTACCCATATGAGCTACATATACCATTTGGCTTGAGAAAAGAATGTTTGTTTTATGAGAACGTGAGTGAGCAATGAGTTTCATTTCTTTAAGTAGTTGTTTGTTTTAAAAGTTTAGACTTTAAAATTGATAATCAAACAGATATCTATATTACATATAAAGCAAATTGATATCTCTCTCTTCATTAATGTTTTAAGTAATTTAAGTAATCCAAGTTATAAGAAGACTTCGAGCCTTTACATCATTCTTTTTGCAAATCTTTTCTTCAGCAGTAGAGGGCACAGTCATCTTCAATGCTGTTGATGGACCAGATTCTGGTGCTGTAACAGGAATAGGTACCCACGAATTTCCATTTTCTATTACCTCCCATAATGCATAATCTTGGATCTGAAAGTACTGCTTGATCCTGATTTCCCACATCTCATACTCTCCTAGTTTGAGCATGGGAAGCTTTGCCAACGCATTGTTCTGAGAATTTTCTAACTCCATTTTCCCTAGATCAAAGTTTCTCAAAGCACAGGCTCTGATACCACTTGTTGATCCCACGCCTTGATCGATTCTTTACGTAGTAAAGTGTTTGTTACCTTGGAAGAATCCAAAATAACAAAGATTGAGACTTTGTATGTATACCAAAGTGTATGCGGAATCTACACTTTGATACTCTAGAGATGTTTATTAATGGAACAGTAATAACCAAAACAAACAATGAACAATGAACACACTGCTTCAATATTATTAGAATAATACGAGTACTCTTGAAGTACTGGGGTTACAAACCTTGAAGCTATTACAATTTTTCTCTCTAAGTATTTCTATCACTTGAAAGTATATTTCTATTCTAAACATAGGATCTCCTTTTATAGAACACAAGGAGTCCTTTACAAAGATAACAACCTATCTTTTAGGATCAGTTACAATTCAAATATAAACATCCCGAAATAATCTCCATGCATCCTTATCTTCAGTTTAGCAGCTTTGACCATCAGCAGTACTAACTCTTTCTACTAGCAGTATTAATTAATACTGGCAGTACTAAGTTTGTACTGGCAGTACTAACTCTATTAGTACTGTTGGAAGTATTAAGTCTTGTGAAGATTTATTCCTAACAATCCTCCCTTAAACTTGTGATTGTCCTTCAAATCATCAAGTTTCTTCGAAATTAAGTCTTCTAGTCTTCTTCCTTTGCTGATGATTCTTTCAAACATTTCTTTTACTTTTGCACTTGAGATCTTATAAACCTTAGAAGTTTAATCGCCTATGAACTCTCATGATCAACCTCTAATTTCTTCTTCAACATCTTGGAAATCATCTCTTGGCTTAAAGGATATTTCTTCTCTGTCAACATATGAATTGCTAACCCATTTTCCATCAACAAAATGTGAATACCACAAAAGTCACACAATCTCCAGCTTATCAGATTGTATTCATGCTGATCTTTCCAAATCTCATCATCTTCATCAGGCTCAAACAAAGTGTGTAAATCTCCCCAAAGCATCAGATCAAATCCTTCTGGTCTTGAAGCACTATACCTTTCCTTGACTAATCTGTACAATTCTTCTACATCCAGTCTATCAAAGTCTTCAAGCATCTCACTCAATATCTTATAATTTTTGGAACTGCCATCTCCTCTGAATACTTGATAATACATGAAAGTCTCTGTCAAAACACAAGTCTTCCAATCCACAATTGGAAACTTTGTAGATATAGATTCGACCTCTATAGGAACCTCTTCTCTTGGTATGATGTCTAAAAATCCTTTGAGTTCTTCCTTCTCAGCATCTTCCTCCATCTTTTGTCTCTTCCTTGTGCTTTTTCTAGGAATAACAACATTGATTCCTCAGATGTAGCCTTTGAAAAAAGACAAGTTAAACCATCTTTAGGAACTATGTTCTTCATATCAAAACTATACATGTTATTCTGTCTAGGAATTTTAAGGAGTACTTGACTTAGGAGACTTTGCTTTCACTTCCATGCACTGCATCATAGTCTCAAATCCTTGATTAAATCGTAAACTTTTCAAAGATTAGCCTAATGTTATAGTAAGACAATTCCCTTGAAAGTACTAATCTTGTAACTTTCCCCTCATTCCTTTCAAGTATTTGACATATTTCTGTCTTGCTTGTGCAATTGTCCGAGGGGGGGGGTCTTTCTGGCTCATCTTTTTAGCAGAAGATATCTGGATGACTGAAGGATCATTTCCAATCAGATCTTCTATATACAGACTTAGCCTTTATCCATAGCTCTCTACCCTTTCGTTATTCATCCACAGTCTAGCAATCTCATCATCCTTGCAATCTGAGCTCTTTGTTCCCCTTCAATTGCTACTTACAACGTCTGATGGCTTCAGCATAACTTAACCTTTCTGTTCAAGCTCCTCTTAGATTTATTTTTTTTTCTCAAACCTATCAATATGGCCTTTTCCCTTGTCTTGTCTTGACTTTTCTCGCCCTCCTTCTGTATAGGTTATCAGCTCCTCCAGCAGTACTAAGATTGTACCTCAGCAAATACTAACTATTGGAACTTCTTAACTAGCAGTACCTTGTTTTGCTCCAAGCAATACTAACCTCAGCACTTTCCTTTTTCACAGCTTTCTAGATCTTGAATTACTTTTTGTAGGATCACATCTTGAATCTACACGTTTCATCTCTTATGCTCTTCTACTAGAACCTCTACTACAGATAGAACTTTTCTCCCCTGTTTGGAAGAATCATCTTCAAGAACTTCATCATCTGAAAGAACAACCCTAGCTTTTCTCCTTGCTTTCCCAATCTTTACTCTTGCCTCTAATTTCTTGACCCTGAGTATGAGCTTAGTAATAGCAGAACTGTAAGTTGTCTTTGTCTTCCTCAAGTCATCCTCCAATACACCAATCCTGTCAGAAAGTTTGGTAACCAAATCTGTCAATTCATTGAGTTTCAAGCTACCCTCATCACTTCCATGTGAGTGAACAGCATGGAGAGGTGAGTCATGGGGTGTAGGAAAATTGTGTTCTGCTCCAGGAGATGGGAGTGTTGGTGATGGTTGTGTAGGTGATGGTTGTGTGACAGCAGCAGTGGTATGATCAGGGGTAGATTCAGGTGAAGGTGAAGGTGTAGGGGAAGGTGAATGTTCAGGTGAGTGGGAAGGAGAGGATGTGATTCTGGAAGGTGAAGTGGAAGGTGCAGTATCATCTAGCATAGTGGGGAATAAAGCAACCTCCTGGCCTGAATAACCCTTTGTTGGCCTCTTCATATTGTTAAACACTTTCATGCTAAGAGAGGGAACAGGATAGGTTCTTGTGTGTTGTTGAAGCTGGTGTCTCTGCGTATCTAGGCATATTTGAATGAACCTAGGATACATCAAAAACTTATGGGGGCTTGAAATATTTGATGCCATATGCTCAAAAATCATCCTAGAAAAGTTATATTTCCTATTAGTAGCTAAACATATAACAGTAGTGGCAATGTTACTACTAAACTGCTCCCAAGCAGTCTTCTTTGGGCTAATACAATGAAGAATACAATGGATAAGAAACCTCCATTGAGGTGAAAAAGCACCCTTTTGAAAAGTTACTTAATCTGAGTCAGTGTGGAAATCCTATAAGCGCCATTGCACAAAGATCTCTGCGATTTGGTATAGAAGTCAACACCCTCCTGATCCATCCCAACTGAGATGTCCGTCGTAAAGAAGCATCAGTAATAGTCAATGAGTGACCACAATTGAGCAATAATCTTGACTTCTCCGTACAGCAGTAGTAACTTCACAGACCGCTAAAATTGTTTGATAAAGTAGACACAAACATCTGCTTTCTTAGTGCTTCATTAAAATGTGACTTACGTGTTAGGAAATCGATACTTGAAGAAACCCTTCACTGCCCGTAGATTTTAGCTCTAAAAATGCGACCATGTTGTGCTTGTCACAAATACCAAGTTAGCCATGAGAGTAAAAGTGATGAGTTATCGTGAGTGGGATATAATCGTTATGTACAAGTATGAAGGCTGTGAAAAGTTAATTGCAATTTATAGAGCACAAACCGTAGAGATATTATTTTGACCGAAATATTTAAAGAAAATTAAACAGTGATCGTGAATAAACTCATGCGAATTTAATAAGGATCACGTAAAGTCCAATTGGTTAAACCCCACATCGTATATGTATTTAGGACGAAATATCTCAATGGCTCTATAGATTAATGAAAAAATCTGTTAGGGCCAAACAGTACTAACGTCATCGCAGCATATTAAAGGTGCGTCTAGGCAGTACAAAAAATAAGCCTTAGCAAGTATTAACTTCTCCACGAACAGCATTACAAACTCCAAACCTTTGTAATATTTAAAGATAGATTTCAACACAAATCACTCATCCTGTTTTCATCTACACTCAGATCACATTGAAATCTCTCAATTCTTTAACTCACATGCACACTGTCTGTTTTTTCACACAACTCTCTTTACTGTCCTTTGATCTCACTAAACTCTCTACTTGTGTTCATTTTAGTCTTCCACAAACCACACACACAATGTTAACGTCTTTGTCAAACTACCAGCCATAATCACTGATTTGAGCAAACTTACACTCAATACCGTATGGCTTTGGACTAGCCATTTGCTTTATTAAAAAACAAGGTGCAATGTCATAACCCATATATTTTAAGTAAACTATCAATCGACTTAAACGGATTTGTGGAGTCTTTACCAATAGCCGTTTGCCTTTGGACTAGCATTGCTTTCATTAGAAAAATCTGGGGCAATGATAACCATATAGTTTTGCTAAAACTATCAACTTTAAATGGAGAATTTGATAAGTCTTTACCAGTATCCGTTTGCTCTGGACTTGTCCAACTCATGATGTCTTTTAGACATGGTGAACTGGATGACCATTTGTTTGTGGTGTGACAACTAACACTTCAAGAAACCAACCCAACAATTTTTCCTCCCTCAAATATTACATTAGGAGTAACTAAACAACATTCACACTTCATTATGTCATCCTAAAAAAGTTAGCTTAACCCAAGATTACATAATTACTAAACATTTGGTACATGATTAACCATATTAAGTCTTGCACTTACTAAACGGATTAACAGTGATACATAGAAATAACCAGCAGTACTAACTATAAGTAACAGTTTTAACAAACATTTTTTAAATATAACTAGCAGTACTAATTAGAACCTAGCATATGTAAATGAACAAAGACTTACACAGTCCTAACATATTAACAAACACACATTACAAAACAACTAAGAGATTTAGACTTAAGGATTAGAGCATTCCAATTACATGAGACCAGTACTGAAATCTACAGCATCAAAACCTTTTGTAAGAAGATCTGCTACATTAATTTGAGTGTCAATTTCTAGACCATTTATAAACCAACTGTTTAGCACTGCATCTCTTATAAAATGATGCCTAATCTCTATATTGTTTTGTCTTTAGAATGCGTTGACACAGGATTTTTCTATTATCAGATAAGTACTATATTGTCAATATAAATAACAGTGTTCATAACACAATGTGTACCCATAATCCCAGATAATTGGTTTTGGATCCAGAGACCTGTCATAGCAACTTGCAGCAGCCAATATTAGCTCAGTTGTAGAAGTGGGCACTCAGTTTGTTTCTTGCATGCCAAGAAATCAACACCTATTTCCCAAAAACTGACAACCTCTAGTGGTTGACTTCCTATCAAGTGTAGCTCCATCATAGTCACTATCAGTGTAAGCAACTAATTTCAAGGGAGAATCCTTAGAATACCAAAGACCTAGAGGATGGCTCTGCCTCATTACAAGGTATCTAAAGATACTTCTTTGGACACCTTTAAAAAGAAAAGAAGGGATATTTTTGGGAAACCGTGAGAAACCACTATGCACATTGCACATATTGTAAACATGATTATCCTCACTAGATGCTTGTAAGATACATCATAGAGTCTCTCCAATCATACGTGATCATACATTAAAGATGTTCATCAACATCATCAGCATCTCCATCTTGAACCAAAGGCTTTTCCAAATCTGTGGGAGTAGAGGCAGACTTCACATCTGAGTAGTTAAACTTTCTCAAAATTTCATGGACATATTTATCTTGACTGATAAAAATGCCTTTCTTTCTCTGTTGGACCTGCAATCCCAAAAAGAAGGTGAGTTCTCCCATAGAACTCATCTGAAACTTATCCTTCATAAGATTCTCAAACTCATTACAAAGCTCCTTCTTGGTAGATCCAAAAATAATGTCATCTACATAGATTTGAACAAGCAAGATATGACCCTTTTGACATTTGATGAATAAAGTTTGATCAATCTGTCCTCTTTGAAATCCATTGCTCAAAAGATAAGTGGCCATTTGGTCAACCAAGCCTTGTGCTTGATGAAGTCCATATAGTACTTCACACTTTATAGACTTTTTCTATCCAGGATCGGTTCAGGATCTTCAAAACTAATAGGAGTTGACAGACATAATACCTCCTCTTCATTTGACCATAACAGACGAACAGCACTTCTTTGACATCCATTGGTAGACTGTAAAACCCATACTAAAGAACGCATAAGCCAGGAATATTCTTATTCCTCTATTCCCAGCGCCACAGGTGCAAAGACTTCATCATAGTCAAGCCTTCCTTCTTATGTCATGTCCCTTGGTCAACAAGTCTGCTTTGGTTTTTGAGGACAATTCCCTTTTCATCTTCTTCTGCTTTTTGTAGACCCAACTTGGACAAACCTAATTGCTCTATGACCTTTCTACTTAATCTACAGAGAAATACCAACCTTTGCAGTTTTGAACCTGAAGAAGTTCCTCCTGTATTGCTTCTACCATGTTGGATCTCTAAGAAGCTGAGAAATTCTTTTTGGTTCTTCCTGAGAGCAAGAAACACAACAAAAAACATAATGAAAGATCCAGATGAGACTTCCCTTCATAATAGCACTAATAAAGCCTTTGTCATAGTAAATAAGTTTAGATTTCATCCTTCCTTGTCTAGACAGAGATTGACTGCACATCACACCAATTCCAAACATGCATCAATCAGGGGATACTTTGTGAATTCCTTGTGTGAAGGAGTCTGTACGGACTTCATAAGATTGAGGCGAAAGTCCCCAATTCAATTTCTTGAACCTCCATATGTGAGTCTTCAGATGCAGAACTAGGTTCTACCAAGTCTTCATGAGTAGCAGTATTAACTTCAGGGAGAGCAGTACTAACTTCTCTACTACCAATATTAACTTCTTGCCTGGCAGTAAAAAAAAAAAACAAAAAAACAAAAAAAAAACAAATTGTAACTTGTTGATCAGCAGACCATTAATTTCTGAATATCATGCTACCATCAAGAGACTCTGTCTTTAGCCTCAATCTCTTAGGTCATCATTTAATCTCATCTTTATCTTGCTCTTTAAGCATCATCAACAATATTTAGTGAAGCAGCAACAAAATATGAAGCATCCTTCCCAAATTGGCATTGGCAATCCAATCTTGATCTTGTTGAGAAAGATGTGCTAGACCTCATAAACCCTTGTATAGGCCTGCAGAATCAATTAGAAAATAGTCCCGCACTCCACGGTACATCAATTCATTGACTTCAGGTAGATGAAATCATAGATCAAACAGCCCCACTTCATGGACACATTTCCTTCTCTATCATAGGCTTTATTCCTAAGAACCCAATATGCAAGTTTTCGTGAACTTATTCCGGTTCGTCAACAGTTGTATACCCCTCAAAAGCTTTCTGCTACTTAAGTGCATATCACTAAAGAAACCATCATCACTTTATCCATCCAAACTTGCCCAACTTATCTAGGTATTGAGATATAACATGACATCCAAATGGTTTCATGAAGCCTATAGCAGGTTTAATACCTCTAAAGAGTTCATATGGAGTCTTGTTATGCGAGGCTTGCTCATTAAGACCCTATTCTGTACATAGCAAGCAGTAGAAACAACTTCTGCCCAAAATGTTGTAGGTAACTTAGAGTCAGCACTAACATGTCTAGCACCTCCATTGAGACGTCCCAAATGAATTTCTATTCAGTACTACACCATTTGGCTGGAAGTGCTCATTGATACACTATATTCTCTTTTGATACCTTTTTCACTCTACCAGAAATCATACCATCACTCATTGTTTTTCAACACACTCATATCCCATTATCACTTCTGATTATTTTAACTTTCTTACCACTAGTTTTCTCCTCTTTGATAAAGTTTATTAAGGATCGGTCACTATTTTCCAATCCACTTAGTTCTTAAAAAGAAAACCCATGAAAATCTACTATAATCATCAGTAACTACCAAGCAGTATTTTTTATGCATTAGACTACTAACAAAAGTCTGCCAAAAGGGAATCATGTAGCATACAAAACACATGAGTTAGTATTGGAGTATCTCTAAAGCCTTGTGGTCTTACATAGATGGCTCCTAGTGTATGCTCTGCCTAAAGACATCAAACAACAGTTTGGTCATCTCTCAAATCTTTTTACACAGCAAATCTCTACAAGATTTTCTTACCAAGTTTATTAATATTTTTAAAATTGACATGACCAAGCCTCCGAGCATGACCATAGCATATTGATTCCTCAGATAGAAGCTTTTGAGCAACATAACAGAGAATAACCATTTTCAGATCTATGTTTTTCGCTATAAAAACTCACACATGTTAATCCTGTCTAGGAATTTTAAGAGTATCTGATTGTCATCAGGCAACTTAAAATTAGGAGATAGGAAAGACATTCAGAGTCAGTAAAAAGAACATAGTTCTTTTTGTCACACATTTGTGAGACACTAAAAAGGTTGAACTTCAACTCTTTGACAAAGTATACATCTTCAAAATCAAGTTTATCAGTTTTAATAGTACCTTTGCCAGTAATTCTTCCTCCATTTGCTCCTCCACCAAAAGTAACATAACCTCCATCAAAGTCTTTGAAATCTGAAAGATGGGCTATGTTTCCAGACATGTGCCTTGAGCATCCACTATCCACAAAACCTTTATCATTTAGCTGTGAATTGCTCTGCACACAAAACTTATGAAGTTAGTTATCTTTGGGGACCCAAGCCATTACTGACTTGGATCTGCCTCGTGCATCAATGTAATTATATTTGTTAAAAACTAGTGATGCACCATTGGGTTTTATAGGTCTCCAAACCCAACATGCTGAGGGCTTAACAACATTAAATCCCATCGTCCTGACAATATTAACATTTGGCCTAACAGTATTAACAGTTTGTCTACCAGTATTAATATTTTGATTATTAGACCTTTTTGTTAATGCTGTACTCTTGTAAAAGGGCCTTTGAACAGTTGATTGTGCTTGATTTTGAAAATGTGTCTTTGGTCTAGCACAAGGAACTGTTGATTTTGGGTGAACAGTATAAGAAGGCCTAACAGTATTAACAGACCTAGCAGTACTAAAAGATCTGGCAGTGTTAACAGACCTAACAGTATTAAGAGGCTTTGCATTATTAACAGTTTTTAGGCCAGTCTTCATTAAGACTGCTCTTGGAACCATATGTTTGTAAGCATTAGGACAACTGTATTGAATGTGATCAAAACTACCACAGATAAAACATGCCTTGTTTTTAAAAACAAAGTTACATCCTAATTGATTGGATTTTTGACCATTCCAATTCCTTTGGTTCCCCCTAGGTCCCTGTGACCTGTACATCTCTGCATACCTACTTGATCTTCTAATTGGTTTTTCAGGTTTAACTGACTCTTTCTTAGTAGCAGTAGGTATAGCAGTTTTCTTTTCTACCTTAGGGATAGGCTCAACTTCTTCCTCATCATCTGACACCCAATCTTCAATAATTGGAGCAGCAGTATTCTCTCTAGCTTTTTAGGTTCTTCTACCCTAATATGATACATGATGGAAAAAATTTTCTTCTATTCTTAGTCTACCTTAATGGAGAACATACCAGAGCTAGATTCAGTAACAGTCTTTAGGGTTGTGTGTTAAAGGTCATCAGCATTCACCCATATAATTTTTTGACTCTCTATCACAACAATTGATTGGCTTTAAACATGAATCCCTAGGACATACTCATTACCTCAGAGTTGTTTGAATTCTTCAATGACCTGTATAAATGATAAGTCTAAAGTGTTGGTCTAATGAGAATTCAGGATGAGGAGAGGGGACCAACATTAATAACCTACAAACCCTTTTGCTTTTGTCAGTTATCTGACTTGCTAACAACTGATCTAAGTCTTTTGATGATTTCTCAAACATTGCAATCTTAAACTCAAACCCCTATTTTTCTTCCTTAACCTTTTCAAGTTCAGTCTTAAGTAATCCCATTAGATATTCTTTGTGACTTACACTTCTTTTAAGCAAAGCAATTTCCTCAGAAAAAAGGACTTCAGATTCTTTATATTTAATGATTTGCCCTTCTAAAATTGATAAATCTCTTTTGTATGTAGAAGCTTTAAAAGTAGTATCATCTAATTTAACAAGTAAATCATCATACTGTTTCTTTAGAGCTTCATAATTTTGCAAAAAAGATTTAGAACAAGATTTATCATTTGATACCTGGTATGTGCTTAATTACACATACCTTTTACCTTTAAAAACGAGCTAAAATAACCAAAAACGGACTCAAAATACCAAATATATGCTTGTTTTGCTAATTGTGTTGTGCAGGAACGGATATCTCACAAAAAGACGAAAAACCAAGCAAAAAGCGACAAAACCGGACACGGGATGGAAAAGTGTGTGAAGACGAAGCCCAATCAAAGTCAAGTCAACTCCGAGAAGAAAAAGCAAAGAAAAATATAACTTGAGGGGTCAAAAATGCCAAACCCCTAAGTTATATTATTAAGGAAACAAAGACAGGGGCTGATTATGCCAATTTGGGAAACTTCATTTATAAAAGAGGTTTTCATCCGGTTCTTGCTGAAAGTTGTTGATCTTCTCCATTTTCTTTGTAGTACGAGCAGGTGGTCAATATTTGCTTAGAAACTTTATCGTTAGATCTTCCCAAGTTGTAATCAAACCAGAGGGTTTGTTTCTTAGCCAGCGACTTACGACTCCAGTTAAGGACATAGGGAAGGCTCTAAGCATCACTTGGTCTATAGTAATATTAGGGATGTGGAATAAATCCACAATCTCAAGAACTTTCTTAATATGTTCATTCGCATCTTCATGATCTAAACCGCTAAAGGTGTTATCACGTAGTTCCTTGAGAAATTGGCCTTTTAATTCAAAACTATCCTTGTCCTCGATCTTAGGCCTAGCAATTCCCGATCCATAGTCAGCTCGAGTTTTGCTCATGTATTGTTCCATAGTTTCCGCCATTGCTTCCGCAACTTCTTCCTCCGAATATTCTTCTTGGTTAGAAAATAGATCAAAATCAGGCGATCTCGATTCGTCAAGACTCAGTGTCTTGAAGTGCTTCCTAGATGATCGAAATTCCCATTCCGGATCCTTAAAAGGTGTAAATAGTTCCTTAGTCGAACTTCTTGTCATGCACTACCTGAAACAAGGGATAAACAATCAGTAGGATGGGCTCAGGAGAAAGGAAACACAGAAATTGAATGCGAAAAACCAGATATGTTACTGTATCGGATAGTTAATACGCCATATTCAATAGAACTGAATACGCCGTATTAATCTTTTTGAACGAATACGTTGTATTGGATAGAAAGTTAGATACGCCGTATCGGTTTATCGACCAGAACAGTGTATTGTGAAAACAATTAAATACGCAATCAATTAAACACATAAATATACAAGCAAATATATAGAATATACAGAATTATACACTAATCTAAATTACACTAATCCTAAGGGTTAGATCTAATCTAATGTTAAAAACTAAAATATCAAATAAAAATCATGATTATTTTCACTCCCTGACAGTGGCACCAAAAACTTGCTCCCTGGCAAACGGCGCAAAAACTTATGTGGTGTCGTGCACGTTGTTAAAAATTTATGATTTAAGTTTAAATTTATATTTTCTGACTAACCACAAAAACACACTTTAAGGGCAGTGTACCCTGTCGGTGTGGAGGTTTGTGGTTAGTTGGGTGTCGAACACGTGAAGCGAAGTTAAATTTTCAATTTATTTAATTACTTTAGTTTTTTAATCTAGTTACTCTAATCTATTGCTATAACCTATGTTAATCCTTTAATCTTAATGGGAAGGGGGTTAGTCTGTAGAGACTGGACAGGTCTTGGTGGTGGTCTAAAACCAATTCAAGACATCTTTAACCACGCAAGCAAATTATCAGAGATAAAGTGCAGTCTAGCCAAATATAAGTAAAACTATGTAATTAAACTCCATTATTAATACCACAGATCAGAACGTTGGTTTGTTTAGTAGTGCAAGGATTATATATCTCGGATGGCGGAATTCTATTTTAAGCTGAGGCGTTTACTTTCTTCCTAAGGACCTAGTTCGTGAATTCTGTCACAATTAAACGCATCCGCATATAGCATCCTTATTTGCTGATTTATTATTCTATCTGGGATTTAAGGCATTAGTATCTTGTTATAACCTCTAGCTCATTGTTATCTTTACCACTTATGCTTAATGGCAATTTATACTTCTTGTAGTCTAACTAACCAAGTCTTTACCAATTGATTAGAACGTACCTCGTTGTTTCAAGGTCATTATGGCCTATAAACTTAAGCTCTTATCACGAAGGGTTAAGATAGGTCGTTAATTATGATCTATGATCTAGACTGTTTAAATCACTTTTATGAGAGCTATCCGGGACATCTAGATTACTTGGTCACGTATCATAGTACTAGTTTAATGATAGTCGATACAAAAGCATGTGATACAGTTAAATTGATAAAATCATAAGCATCAATTCTACGATAATTAAGAAATCGTGATAAAACAAAACAAACATTAAATCTTCATAACAATATGGCTAATACTCATAAAGGTATTTATGCCATCAAAAAAAAAAAACATCCTTAAATTAATACAAGAGTAATGATTTAGCTAAGGTAAACTAATCGAGTTAACGAATGAAACCAAAAATTGAATGATTACAAGAGTATAAGAAATTACACATTGTATCGTATGGAATGAATCGCGTTGCTCTAACTCTTCTGCTCTTTTTCTCCTCTAAAAATTAACTTTTATGGTTTAGGTATCGAGAATATAATTTAGCACACTTAAAACGCGTTTTTGAGTTTTCTATTTATAAGGTCCGGAGTCGGTGTCGATACGACGTATCCAATGTGTTGGATACGGTGTATTGGGGATTTCTTGGAGTAGGGACAACGTTTGATATCTTCCAGAATATTTTGTTCCCATATAGCTTGAATACGGCGTATTGGTTTTATTGGATACAGCGTATTGGATCTTGTTTCCTTCGTGGTCTCTGGTGAGTGCAGGCACTTATACGCCGTATCTTCTTTGATGAATACAGGTATTAGTCTTCTAGATCAGTAAATCTGTCAATTATCTTATGTTTAAGCTCCAGAATGCGTGCCTTTTTAGTCAACTTTCACCAAGTAATCCTAATTATGCAATTCTCAAATAGGAATAATTAAGTAAACAATTCTTGCAATAATTATACAAAATGGTTTAAATTAATCATGGGATAAATGATGCTATAAAATAGACGTTATTTGATGTCATCACTACCCAAAATGGGAGAATCATCATCACACAATCCCTCATCAACTAAAATCACTCCTAAAAAAGAGCCTATTACTCTTGACGAACCTTAAAGCCCAAATATGTTCTTACCTGCAGATCAGGTTGAGTTCTCTTTTGAAGAGATTGCCCTCATGACCAACAATGAAGTTGCACTACTATATCCCTTACACCCAAACTCATAGTACTTTAGGGTTGTGTCAGATTTCATTTCCAAATGCTATCTAAAGAAAGCATTTACCAGGGCCCCAACTCAATATAAAGAATACCTATTGAATTTTGGTTTACTGCAAAGACCTTAGATGACTCTAAGATTTGGGTATCCACTCCTACAGGTGGAATTAGAGGAGATATAGGTATCACCACCTTTAGTTATGCTCTTAGGGCACATTACCTACCTCACTCAAATATGTATATTCCCCCACCTTCTATAACATTAGTAAGACCATGGTTTGCAATAATTGGATACAATAGGGAGATTGAGGCAAAAGGAACTCTCAAAAGGAGTTTTATTCCTTCTAGTTAAAGACTACTTATGGTTAGTTCAATCTGTGTTTAGGTGGAAAATACTAGTAGCCCATTAATCAAATATCAAACAAGGATGACATCTCACTTGTTATTGTTTGGCCAATTGGGTAAAGGTGATTATGCTAAGCTGATATAGGAGGACTATATTCACAAGTGTAAACAGAAAACTGAGGAAAAGTTTGTCCCCTTTCTTGGTTTATATCCCTTTTACTATAATACATGATGCTTGAATATGACAATGAAGAGCTCACCATCCACCCCACTCAAGTCTTCAGTGTTCTAAATTGGGCACTAAAGCCAAACCAACATGAAGGACCTCCCTTTACTGACCACATGAATGCTATCTGCAATATAGATGTGCATGTGGACTCTCAAGCTCTAAAAACTTCCTCACAAACTAAGAAAGTTCCCCAAGGCAAAAAGCCTGGAGCTAAAAGTGGATTAAGAAGAAAAAACAATCTTCAATACGCACATCTAGTCTGTGACAGAGAGCATTCCAAATCCAAAACTGGCCAATAAGATAAAGAAACTCAATCCAGTTCGGCCAAGGATAAAAGCCCAAGCCATCATTCACCTTCCACACTAGTGGTTGGTGAAATACCTAAAGAGGCACAGCAAGCAGCTGGTGACCTAACATCTTTAGGGGCCACCCATGAAGAAGGAGCTCACCCTCAGCTCAGTAGTGGTATGTCTGCATTTACTCTTATTAAACCTGTTTAATTAGGATCTTTCATTTTCAGTGAGTCTGCATTAGGAAGTGATGTTTTAGCAAATTTCATAGCTGAAGCTGATCCTGGAATTTTTGCTCCTTATGAATCCATACCTTAACAACAGAGTATGGATGAAGGAACCCAAAACTACTCACTTGATCATAAACTTTCAGGGACTAATCCAAGTGTTCTTGTAGATAAAAACCATATATGATGGGAAATGGGTTAAAGCTTCCCACATTGATTCAGTATTAAATAGGATCTAGTGATGATGAAATTTTCATTGAATTAAAGTTGGAGGATTTGTTAAATCTCGTGAAAGACACAAGATCTGACTTCTTTACTCCTAACTCCCCACAAGATGAGCCTATCATTGTTTTAGATGAGAGTGGAGAAGAGAAAAATGAAAAAGATAAAGACACTCATACTACCTCTCATGATGTACCTGAAGACACTTCAGTCCCACATCCTCCATCTCCTGAATCAGCTCAAATTCAAGTGTTAATGGCTCGGGTTCACTTATTTCAATCTCAGAAGGAGAAGCTGGAACAACAAAAGGCAAAAGCTAAAGCAGAACTTGCTTACTGAAAGCTAGGCCCTCATATCCAGATGTTAACCGGCTTACTGAAGTTCTGGTAACTTCTTAGAAACCTGAATTATCCAAACTTGTTAGCCGTATTTTTATGTAAAGTGATGATCATTAATATTCCCGAGCCTTGTAGAGGAAAACATAGTTTACATGAATTCATTTAAGCTAATTGGGCCTAGGTGTCAGGCTAAATCCTATTAGTTCGGTCCATTAAAGGCCCAAACAACCCAACAAGGATTCCATACTCTTTGTAGTATAAATACAACCCTCATAGCATGTTAGGAGGGTGTTGCTTCTCATTTTTTCATAGTGAAAGCCTCTATTTTTCTTTCTTTTGTTTCTTAAAAGGCCAAGTCATGTAAAGAGTTGTGTATTTCAAATACTTCCAAAATAGCCACTGTTTCAAAATCAATATCAATACCAAATAAAGAGTTTTTGAACAATACTTCCCCAAGTGTTGCACGAAAATTTCTAAATGAGGTAAAAAGCACCATTGTGACTCTTCCATGTGTTGTAAAACAAAAAATAACATTAGATATACAATTGGTCGTCTACAGCTCATCAAGAGATTCACAAAATTGTAAAAGATGAAATTTTCCCTATCGTCAACCAAGTTGACGCTAGACTTCAAAATATCGAAATACAATTTTTGAAGGAAGCAGCTAAATTTTTTTGAGACTTTAAATCTCTTGCAAAAGAAGCTGTTGAATCTCTTGCTAAGTACAAAGCTTTAGAATTTGAAATTGAGCGTCTCTTGAGAGCAGGTGTCAGTCAGGATATTATGTCTACTGTGCAAGTAAATTTGTTGTAGATACATCCAATCTCTAAACTGAGCTGATCGTATGAAGAATAAACATGGAAACATTGCATTATATTAAAAAAGGAAAAAAGAATATTGCAGTTCTTTGGAATAATTGGTAGATCAAATTGTGAAGAATGCAAATTATGATACAAGATTTCGTTTGATAATGCTTATAATGACATGCATCATAAAAAAAAGAGTGAATGGTTACAAGCTCAGTATGGGAGATTCATGGTAAGAGTAAGGATACTCTATGTGAATCAGATACCGTTGATTCTTTGTCTCAGAAAGAAACCTAGAGAATAGATCCGTGGAATTAGAGTTTTAGGTTTTTGAATTATGATGGCAAATTAATTAAACACACAAAAATATATAAGAAATATACAGATATACACAAAATTATTACAACTAGATCTAATAAGTACTCTAGTCCTAAGGGTTAGATCTAATCTAATCTAAAAACCAAAATATAAAATAAAAATTAAGATTAATTCTCACTCCTTGGCAACGGCGCCAAAAACTTGATGTGCTGTCGTGCAGGTTGTTAAATTATGATTTAAGTTTTAAATTTATATTTTGTCGACTTAACCAAAAACAACACTTTAACGGGCAGTGTACCCGGTCGATGGGAGTTTCATGGTAAGTAGGGTGTCGAACACTTGAAGCGAAGTTAAATCTTTCAATTTATTAATACTTTTAGTTGTTTTCTTAATCGAGTTAATCGAATCTATGCTAAAACCTATGTTATCCTAAATCTAATGGAAAGGGGGGGTTAGTCTGGAGAGATGGCCACGGTTTGGTGGTGACTTAAAACCAAATTCAGACCCACTTTAACCCACGCAAGCAATTAACAAGAAGATATAAGAGCAGTTCTAAGCCAAATATAAGAAAACTGTATTAACCATTATTAATCCAATGACGTTGGTTTGTTTATTAGTGAAATGACTTACTTTATCTCGAGGCGGCTTTATCATTCTTAAGACCTTAGGCGGTTTCTTCTTCCTTAAGACCTAGATACGTAGAATTCTGTCACAATAAACGGCATCCGATAAAGCATCTTTATTTGCTGATTTTAATCTATCTTTGGGATTAAGGAAATTGTAATCTTGTCTAAACCCTACTCATAGATTACTTCCACTTAATGCTTAATGGCACAATCTTATTACCTAGTAGTTATCTTAACCAAGTCTTTACCAATTGATTAGAACGTACTCGTTGATACAAGGTCACCTTATGGCCTAACTAAGCTCATAACCAAAGGGTAAAGATAGGTCGTTAATTATGATCCTATTGATCTAGATGTATAAATCACTATATGGAGAGCTATCCGGGCATCTAGATTACTTGGTACGTATCACTAGATCTAGTTTAATGATAGGTCGCATACAAAAGCATGTAAACAAGTATAAATTGATAAACATAAGCAATCAATTCAACGATAATTAAGAAATCGAGATAAACAAAACAAACATTAAGATCTTCATAACAATGGCTAATACTCAAAGGATTAGCCATTCATACATCTTAATTAATACAAGGAGTAATGATGTAGCTAAGGTAAACTAATCGAGTGAACGAAGAAACCAAAAAATTGAATGATTACACAAGAGTATAGAAATTACATTGTATCGTATGGAATGAAATCGCGTTGCTCTAATACTTCTCTCTTTTTCTCCTCTAAAAAAATTAACTTTTATGGTTTAGGTCATCGAGAATATAATTTAGCACACTATAAAACGGTTTTTGTAGTTTTCTATTTATAAGGTCCGAGTCGGTGTCGATACGACGTATCCAATGTGTTGGATACGGTGTATTGGGGATTTCTTGGAGTAGGGACAACGTTTGATATCTTCCAGAATATTTTGTTCCCATATAGCTTGAATACGGCGTATTGGTTTTATTGGATACAGCGTATTGGATCTTGTTTCCTTCGTGGTCTCTGGTAAGTGCAGGCACTTATACGCCGTATCTTCTTTGATGAATACGGTGTATTAGTCTTCAGAACAGTAATCTTCAAATATCTTTGTTTAAGCTCCATGAATGCTGTGCCTTTTAGTCTACTTTCACCAAGGTACTCCCTAATTACTGCATATTCTCTAAATATGAACAATTAAGTAACAATTCTTTGCAATATTATACAAAATGGTTTAATTGCATGGGATAAATGATGTATAAAATAGACGTTATTTGAGTCATCACTACCCAAAATAGGCAGAATCTCATCTACACAATCCTCTCATCAAGAAATTCACTCCTAAAAAAAGAGCCTATTTACTCTTGGACGATACTTTAATGACCAATATATGTTCTTACCTGCAGATCAGGTTGAGTTCTCTTTTGAAGAGATCGCCCTCACAACCAACAATGAAATTGCACTACTATATCCCTTACACCTAAACTCAAAGTACTTTAAGGTTGTGTCAGATTTCATTTCCAAATGTTGTCTAAAGAAAGCATTTACCAGGGCCCCAACTCAATATAAAGAATACCTATTGATGTTTGGTTATGCAAGTCACCGTTAGATGACTCTTAGATTTTGGGTATACGACTCACTCCTATAGGTGGAATTAGAGGAGACATAGGTATCACCACCTTTAGGAATGCTCTTAGGGCACATTACCTACCTTACTCAAGAATGTATATTCCCCCACCTTCCATAACATTAGTAATACCATGGTTTATAATAATTGGATATAGTAGGGAGATTGGGGTAAAAGGAACTCTCAAAAAGAGTTTCTTTCTCCTAGTTAAAGGCTACTTATGGCTAAGATCATTCAGTGGTTAGTTGGGAAAACAAGTAGCCATAATCAAATATCAAACAAGGATGACATCATCTTGTATTGTCTGGCCAATAGGGTAAAGGTAGATTATGCTAAGCTAATATAAGAGGATATAATTCACAAGTTAACCAAGAAAACTAGGGAAAATGTTGTCCCCTATCCTAGGTTTATATCCTTTCTACTATAATACATGATGCTCGAATATGACAATGAAGAGCTCACCATCCACCCCACTCAAGTCTTCAGTGTTCTAAACTGGGCACTAAAGCCAAACCAACATGAAGGACCTTCCTTTACTGACCACATGAAGGCTATCTGCAATATAGATGTGCATGTAGACTCTCAAGCTCCAAAAACTTCCTTACAAACTAAGAAAGTTCCCCAAGGAAAAAAGCATAGAGCTAAAAGTGGACTCAGAAGAAAACAATCTTCAAAACACACATCTAAGTCCGAGACAGAGGCATCCAAATCCAAAACTGGCCAATAAAATAAAGAAACTCAATCCAGTTCGGCCAAGGATAAAAGCCTAAGCCATCCTTCACCTTCCACACTAGTGGTTGGTGAAATACATAAAGAGGCACAACAAGTAGCTGGTGGCCCAACATCTTTAGGGGCCACCAGTGAAGAAGGAGCTCGCCCTCAGCTCAATAGTGGTATGTCTGCATTTACTCTTATTAAATTTGTTTATTCAGGATCTTTTATTTTCACTGAGTCTGCATCAGGAAGTGATGTTTCAGCAAATTCCATAGCTGAAGCTGATCCTGGAATTTTTGCTCCTTATGAATCCATACCTTAACAACAGGGTATGTATGAAGGAATCCAAAACTACTCACTTGATCATAAACTTTCAGGGACTAATCCAAGTGTTCTTGTAGATAAAACCAAATCTGCTGGAAATGGGTTAAAAGCTACCCACACTGATTCAGGTACAAATGAAGAGTCTAGAGCTGATGAAATTTCAAAGAAAATAAAGCTGGAGGATTTATTAAATCTCATGAAAACATAAGATATGCCTTCTTCACTCCTAACTCCCCACAAGATGAGTCTATCATTGTTTCAGATGAGAGTGGAGAAGAGGAAACTAAAAAAGATAAAGAGACTCATACTACCTCTTATGATGTACCTGAAGACACTTCAGTCCCACATCCTTCATCTCCTAAATCAGATCAAATTCAAGAGTTAATGGCTTAGGTTCACTTATTTCAGTCTTAGAAGGAGAAGCTGGAACAACAAAAGGTAAAAGCTAAAGCAGAACTTGCTTTATTGAAAGCTAGGCCCTCATATCCAGATGTCAACCAGCTTACTGAAGTTCTGGTAACTTCTTTGAAACCTAAATTATCCAAACTTATTAGCCGTGTTTTTATGTAAAGTGATGGTCATTAATATTCCCGAGCCTTGTATAGGAAAACATAGTTTACAAGAATTCATTTAAGCTAATTAG
>BQNB010098446.1:0-20603 GCA_026074375.1 Tanacetum coccineum
CAAAATTGGTGAAAATAGATGAATAAAAGACTTTGATACTGAAAACGACCCATTTAGGCAGTAGGTATGGGTTGGTACTGTAGTTTAATGCCTATACCATCCAACAAAGAAAACATAGGAAGTCGAATCACTAAAAACGGATATCGGATGAGTAAGATACGGCAAAGTAAAAATCTACGTATTTAAGTGAAAAGTTGTCAAAAAGAAAGAAAAGGTCGCGGACAACATACTTTAAGCTTGATTTTAGGCTTTTAATGATAGAATTAGAGTCTGTGATAGTTATGGTTTTTGTAGCCGGCACAGGTGGCTTTTTACAGCCCCTAGAATCACCCAAAAGGGGTTGATATGAGAAGGTTATGGTCCACCAAAGTTTTGACCTCACGACTAGTACATGCTGAAATAGACCTAAATTTTTCTGAGTCTGGAAGAACAACCAAATCTTTGCGACTAGCCTTCTTGGGCACTATTTTAAAGACAGTTAGACTCCGATTTGGTCAAAATGATAAACTAACGTTTTAAAGTACATAACTTCTAGTTTTCAGAAACTATGGCCTCGCATTTTTAGGACCTGTAACGAAGGAACTATGGGTTGGCAAAGTAGGCAACCTGTAAATATTTGAAACTTTTGAAAACATAAAAATAAACATTCTACTTTTCCGTAACTCATGTTTTAACTTGTAAAACTTAAACGCAACTGTGTACGGGTGATGTAGGACTTATATTAATGCATTTTCATCATTGCTCACTAGTTTTCATTATCCTAAAAGCATATTACTAATTTAGGTTGCGGTTAGAGTTCTTGTGCATCGTTTCCCGTGCTTACTTATTCATTGCCGATATTACTATTACTTGAGGTGAGTTTATAGTCTCCATCTTTCATTTCTCAATTATTTATCAAATCTCGGGGATGAGATCATGTTGTTTTATAAAAGGATGCAAGTACATTTTAATTCAAATATTACGAATTTGCCTAAGTAGCTATAACCCACTATGCCCATCATCATGAACTGTTAATTACTGGATTGTAAGCGAGAATGTTATAAATAGATCTATTTGGAGTGACGCTCCCGTTCGGGCAAGTAGCACTTGCTAGTATTCCGGTTGAACGGAACGACGAACGTATACCATTTCGGATCATATAGATGTTACGGGTTGAACATCTACATTGGGCACCCTCATTTAAATGTACTTGATATACATTCATTGTTGAGCTTTAGTGTCATGAGCTTAGTGCATTTCATAATATATTTTTGTGATATTGTAATTGCTACTCTATTACAGGGAAATCTTGCTATTCGCCTCATTTAATTTATAAACCTATAAATTCACCAACATTATTGTTGATGTTTTAAAACATGTTTTCTCAGGTACTTAAGTGCTAGGTGCTAGCTTGATGTGCATTGGAGTCTAAACAATACAAGATTACTTTTCAAACGACACTTAGAGGTCGTTCTCTCATGACTTGTGCAATGGTATTATGAAGTAATGCCCCCGGAACATCATTTCCGCTGCGACCCATTTTGGGGGTGTTACAGATTGGTATCAGAGCCAAGGTTATAAAGAACTAGGTTGCATATTTTACCTAGACTATAACCGTTTTTAAACATTGCACCATACAAAAGTTTTTCAAGGGACATACATACATTACTAGTTTGCCTCTAGTATACATGCTTACATGACATGCACCATTTTAGCATTAGTTGATTATATTAAGTGCTTACATAGGTTATATACGTGCTTACATGATATATATATATATAGAGAGAGACATATACTTACATTTCCTTACGTATATCTCACATTTATATAAGAATCATTTATATAAATACTAGAACATTTCTTAAAACATTATGAATAACACAATGGTCCAAAGAATCTTACAAGACATTAACATAGCATCTCACAACATTTCATCTTCAGATCATGACTTAGAGAACTAAACTATTTTTTTTATTACTCCTTTAATTTTGAAGAATCATGCTTGTAACAAGACAATGAGACACTACCATTATGACTCCAGAAATTGTTCAAGCCATGATCGATCAGGCACTACAAAGAAACTCTACCAACACTCGTGATGATGGAAGCCAAAATTCGGGTGGAGGACCTGGAAGGCCCGTGCAACCTGCACGTGTTTGTTCCTACACCGACTTCATGAAATGCCAACCCTTGAACTTTAAGGTAACTGAAGGCGTTGTGGGCTTAAACAAGTCTGAAATCTTAAAATATTCATAACAGCATAGAAAAATTCTAATAGACCTAAGAGTGAAATAGGATAGATGTGACAATGGGTCTGAATTCAAGAATAGGGTCCAATGAATCAGTTCTGTGAATAAAGGGTATAAAGAGATTTAGTGTTGCTAGGACTCCACAACAAAATGAAGTAGCAGAAAGGAAAAATAGGACACTAATAGAGGCTGCTAGGACTATGCTAGCTGATTCAAAATTGCCAACAACTTTCTGGGCTGAACAGTTAACACTCTTAGTTTATGTCGAATAGTGTTTATTATCAACCACACACAAGACCCTTTATTAAACTTTTTCTTGGTAGAAAAACTTGCCCTTAAGCTTCATTAGACCGATCTTGATGTCCTGTTACAATCCTTAATACCATAGATCACCTAGGTAAATTTGATGGAAATGCTAATGAAGGATTCTTTGTAGGATACTTTACCAATAGCAAAGCATTCAGAGTATTCAACAGTAGAACTAGGATAGTAGAAGAGAACCTGCATGTTCAATTTAGTGAGAATACACCTAATATTACAAGAAGTGTACCAAATTGGCTTTTTGATATAGATGCACTAAAAAAATCTATGAACTATAAGCCAGTTGTTGCAGGGTATCAATCTAATGGTAGTACAGGTACAAAAGCATGTGATAATGCAGGTAAAGCTAGAATGGAGACAATACATGGCAAAGATTACGTACTGCTACCATTATCTATTCAAGATCCACCATTCTCTTTTAGTTCAAAGGATTCTCCTGATGCTGGATTCAAACCATCAGGGAAGGAGGAAAAGAAAGATGCTAAAGATCCAGGGAATGAAGATAGTGAGGTTCTAAGTACAGAGGAGCCAAGAGTTAATCAAGAAAAGGATGCTAGTGTTAACAACACTAACACTATTAATACTGTTAGTCCAACTGTTAATACTGCTGGCATAGAAGTTAATGTTGTTGATCCAAAAACAAGCATTGAACTTCCAAATGATCCAAATATGCCTGAATTGGAAGATATTGTTTATTCAGATGATGATGAAGATGTTGGTGCAGAGGATGACATGAACAATTTAGATATATTTATGCCTGTCAGTCCTATTCCAACTACAAGAATTCATAAAGATCATCTAATTAAATAAATTATTGGAGATTTGAATTCAGCACCTCAAACCAGAAGGATGACAAAGAGTGTGACTGAACATGCTATGTTTAGTTCAGTACAACAAAGGATCAACCATAAAGATTTTCAGAATTGTCTGTTTGCATGTTTTTTATCACAAAAAGAGCCCAAGAAGGTAATTCAAGCATTAAAAGATCCAAGCTGGATGGAAGCTATGCAAGAGAAGCTTCTGCAGTTTAAGTTACAACAGGTTTGGACCTTGGTGGATTTACCTAATGGCAAAAGGGCCATTGGTACTAAATGGGTGTACAGAAACAAGAAAGATGAAAGAGGCATTGTGATTAAGAATAAAGCAAGATTGGTTGCACAAGGATACACACAAGAGGAAGAAATTGATTATGATAAGGTTTTTGCTCCTGTCGCTAGAATTGAAGCTTTTAGGCTATTCTTAGCCTATGCCTCATTTAAAGACTTTATGGTGTATCAGATGGATGTTAAGAGTGCTTTTCTGTATGAAGAGATTGAAGAGGAAGTCTATGTTTGTCAACCACCAGGATTTGAAGATCCAGACTTCCCTGACAGAGTTTACAAGGTAGAAAAGGCTCTTTATGGTTTTCATCAAGCTCCTAGAGCTTGGTATGAAACCTTGTCAACTTATTTGTTGGACAATGAGTTTCAGAGAGGAAAGATAGACAAGACTTTATTTATCAGAAGAGACAAAGGTAATATTCTATTAGTTCAAGTATATGTAGATGATATCATTTTTGATTCTACAAAGAAGTCATTATGCACTAATTTTGAGAAAATAATGATATCATTTTGAGAAAATGATGCATAAGAAGTTTCAAATGAGTTCTATAGGAGAACTCACATTCTTCATAGGACTGCAAGTGAAGCAGAAGGAAGATGGGATTTTTATAAGCCAAGACAAGTATGTGACTGAGATTTTGAAGAAATTTGACTTTAGTGATGTCAAGACAGCAAGCACACTCATGGAAACCCATAAGCCTTTGCTTAAAGATGCAGATGGTGAAGATGTAGATGAACACTTGTATAGATCCATGATTGGATCATTGATGTATCTAACTTCTTCAAGGCATGATATTATGTTTATAGTATGTGCTTGTGTAAGATTCCAAGTCAATCCTAAAAGTTCACATCTTCATGTTGTGAAAAGGATCTTTAGATACTTAAAAGGTCAACCTAAATTGGGCCTTTGGTATCCTAAGGATTCACCTTTTGATTTGGTGGCATATACTGACAGTGACTATACAGGAGCAAGCTTAGATAGAAAGTCCACAACAGGAGGTTGTCAATTCCTAGGGTGTAGATTGATTTCATGGCAATGCAAGAAGCAAACTATGGTTGCTAATTCCATAACTGAAGCTGAGTATATAGTTGCTTCCAATTGTTGTGGACAGGTGCTTTGGATCCAAAATCAATTGGTGGATTATGGATATAACTTTATGCAAACTAAGATTCATATTGATAATGAGAGTACTATTTGCATAGTGAAGAACCTTGTTTTTCACTCAAAGACAAAGCATATTGAGATTAGGCATCACTTTATCAGAGATTTCGATGAGAAGAAGCTTATTCAAATGATCAAGATTCACACAGATCAGAATGTTGCAGATTTGCTCACAAAAGCATTTAATGTTAGCAGATTTGAATATCTGATTACAAGTATTGGAATGCTTAACCTCTGAAGTATTGATTAAGGGGAGGTTAATTGTGTTCACATGCAGTGAATTATACACAAATGATGATTTGAATAGAATGGAAAAGCTACTAAGGATGAAATTCAAGTTAGTGCTGTTGGACTAACTTACTACTGGTTAGTATAATTAATTCTGCTAGTTATACTTACTACTGCTATTATAATTAATATTGTGAGTATTGAGAGAAATTGGTGAGAATGAAAAACAGAAATAGAGATATGTGTAACAAAAATAGAAAGAGTGACTTTGTGAGCTAAAAGAATTAAGAGAATTGGTGAGAATGAAAAACAGAAAGAGAGATGTGTGACATAAAAACAGACAAAGTGATTCAGTAAGAAAAAGAATTGAGAGATATAGTGAGAATAAAAACAGAAAGAGAGCTGTGTAATATAAAAACATATAGAGTGAATTGGTGAGAAAAAGAATTGAGAGATATAGTGAGAATAAAAATAGAAAGAGAGCTTGTGAGAATCAAAATTGATGATGGAAATGCTTTTTGGAACGAAATTGGAGTTAATGCTGGTGACTTAAAGTTAATGATGCTAGGCATACACTTACTACTGCCAATGTTAGTTAATGTTGCTAGGCATAAACTTACTACTGCTAGTTAAGTTAATACTGCCAGACATAACTTACTACTGCTGGGTTACTACTGCTGGGTCAGTTAATGCTGTTAGGCTTAACTTAGTACTGCTAGTTCAAGTTAATGCTGTTGAGGGTGATTTCATAAATACTTCGATTGAGGGTTTCTTTCAATCACTTAATCGATTTCAATCTTTGTTATACCCTCTAATCATAAACCCTAACTTAATTTCATTATTAATCATCAAAACTTAACATCAATGGCTGCCCTAAAGTTTGCTAGTTCACACAACATGGTCGTATTCTTAGATAAACCCACTAAAAGTGATAGATTCAAGCAAATTGTGGATTTTTTAAACGCACATCCTATCAAATATGCGTTAATGATTAATCCCACAATCTATACTTCATGTATTGAGCAATTCTAGACTACTGCAAAGGTGAAAACTGTTAATGGAGAAGTACAGATCTAAGCCCTAGTGGATAAGAAGAAGGTGATCATCACTAAGACAAGTATAAAAAGTGATCTTCAATTAGAAGATGCTAAAGGTACTGAATGTCTGCCAAATGCTACAATTTTTAAATAGCTGACACTCATGAGGTATGAAAATCTTACATAAAAGCTTACATTCAATAAAGCTTTCTTTTCATCTCAATGGAAATTTATTATCCATATAATTATGCAATGCCTTAGTGCTAAGACTACTGCTTGGAATGAATTTAGTAGCACTATGGCCTTTGCTCTCATCTGTCTTGCCACAAACCAAAAATTTAACTTTTCCAAGTATATTTTTGATAATATGGTGAAGAACTTGGAGAGTGGGGTTAAATTTCTAATGTATCCAAGGTTTGTGCAAGTGTTCCTGGATAAACAAGTTGAAGGAATGTCCAAACATAAAGAGATTTATGTTACACCTTCTCACACTAAGAAGGTCTTTGCTAACATGAAGAGCCAGGGAAAAGACTTTTCTGGTAAGGACACACCTTTATTTCCAACCATGACTGTTCAAGCTCAAGAACAAGTAGGTGAAGGTTCAGAGATACCAACTGATTCCCATCATACACCCACTACAACTCAACCATCAACATCTAAACCTCAAAAGAAACAGACTAAAAGGAAACAGAGGAAAGACATTGAGGATAATCAACTTAGTGGTCCTACAAAACCTGTAACTAATGATACTAAAAATGTGGCAAGTGTACCTACACATTCCAATGATCCACTACTCAGTGGTGAGGATAGACTGAAAGTTACATAATTGATGGAACTTTGTACAAAATTATCTAAAAGAGTTCTTGCTCTAGAGACTACAAAGACCAATCAAGCACTGGAGATTGATAGCTTAAAAAGGAGAGTAAAGAAGCTTGAGAAGAAGAAAGGGTCAAGAACTCACAGGCTCAGAAGATTATATAAGGTTGGTAGATCTATAAGAGTGGTTTCCTCTGAAGATGAAGGTTTGGGTGCTCAGGAGGATGCATCCAAACAGGGGAGGAAAATTGATGAAATTGACCAAGATGCAGAGGTTACATTAGTTGATGAGACTCAGGGGAGGTATGGTTGATTCGTGTGAGAGCATACATATATAAAATAACACAAATGCAAATCTCAACCAAATGCCCTTAACCAAAGCAAAAGGTCAAAATCTACACAAAGAGATTAAATATATAAGAATCAATTATAAAAAGATTCCGGAAGAGATATTCCCGGGTCGTATGTCCCAACGAGGCTGCAATTGAAGAAAAGCTCTCTTTCTGTTTTTATTCTCACTATATCTCTTAATTCTTTTTCTTACCAATTCACTCTATCTGGTTTTATATCTTACAGCTCTCTTTCTATTTTTGTTCTCACCAATTCTCTTAATTCTTTTAGCTCACAAAGTCACTCTTTCTATTTTTGTTTCACACATCTCTCTTTCTGTTTTTGATTTCTCTTATTTCTTTTTACTCACAATTCTCTCTGTTTGTTTTTTTTATTTCTCTCAATTCTTTTTGCTCACAATTCTCTCTGTCTATTTTTGATTTCTCTCAATTCTTTTTGCTCACAATTCTCTCTGTTTGTTTTTGATTTCTCTCAATTCTTTTTGCTCACAATTCTCTCCGTCTATTTTTTATTCTTCTCAATTCTCACAGTATTAATTATACTTAACAATATTAAGTATAACTAACAGTATTAATTTAGCAGTATTAAGTATAACTAGCAGCACTAATTATACTTAATAGCAGAAACTTGAAGTTACCAGCACTAACTCAAATTTCCATCCTTAGCAGCTTTTGCATTCCTTTTCAATCATCATTTGTGTATAATCCACTACATATGAACAAAATTAGCCTCTCTTTAATTAATACTTTAGAGGTTAAGCATTCCAATAATTTCAATCAGATATTCAAATCTGCTAACATCAAATGCTTTTGTGAACAAATCTGTAACATTCTAATCTGTGTGAATCTTGATCATCTAAATAAGCTTCTTCTTAGTGGAATCTTTGATAAAGTGATGCCTAATCTCAATGTGCTTTGTCTTTGAGTGGAAAACAGGGTTCTTCACTATGCAAATAGTACTCTCATTATCAATATAAATCTTAGTATGTATAAAGTTATATCCATAATCTAGCAATTGATTTTGGATCCAAAGCACCTGTCCACAACAATTGGAAGCAGCTATATACTCAGCTTCAGTTATAGAATTAGCAACCACAATATGCTTCTTGCATTGCCATGGAATCAATCTACACCTTAGGAATAGACAACCACCTATTGTGGACTTCCTATCTAAGCTTGCTCCTGCATAGTCACTGTCAGTATATGCCACCAAATCAAAAGGTAAATCCTTAGGATACCAAAGGCCCAATTTAAAAATATCAGGCCTTAAAGAAGTTAGATACATCAATGATCCAATCATAGATCTATACAAGTGTTCATCTACATCTTCACCATTTGCATCTTTGAGCAAAGGTTTATGGGTTTCCATAGGTGTGCTTGCTGTCTTGACATCACTAAAGCCAAATTTCTTCAAAATCTTAGTCACGTACTTGTCTTGGCTTATAAAAATCCCATCTTCATTCTACTTCACTTGCAGTCCTAGGAAGAATGTGAGTTCACCCATAGAACTCATTTGAAACTTCTTATGCATCATATTCTCAAATTCAATGCATAATGACTTCTTTGTAGAGCCAAAAATAATATCATCTACATATACTTGAACTAACATAATATCACCTTTGTCTCTCCTAATAAATAAAGTCATGTCTATCTTTCCTCTCTAAAACCCATTGTCCAACAAATAAGTTGACAAGGTTTCATGCCAAGCACCATAGAGAGCTTTTTCTACCTTGTAAACTCTATCAGGGAAGTTTGGATCTTCAAATCCTGGTGGTTGACAAACATAGACTTTCTCTTCAATCGTTTCATATAGAAAAGCACTCTTGACATCCATTTGATACACCACAAAGTGTATAAATGAGACATAGGCTAAGAATAGCCTAATTGCTTCAATTCTAGCAAAAGGAGCAAAAACCTCATCATAATCAATTCCTTCCTTTTGTGTGTATCCTTGTGCAACCAATCTTGCTTTATTCTTTATCACAATGCTTCTTTCATCTTTCTTGTTTCTGTACACCCATTTAGTACCAATGGTCCTTTTGCCATTAGGTAAATCCACCAAGGTCCAAACCTGTTGTAACTTGAACTGCAGAAGCTCCTCTTGCATAGCTTCTATCAAGCTTGGATCTTTTAATGCTTGAATTACCTTCTTGGGCTCTTTTTATGATAAGAAACATGCAAACAGACAATTCTGAAAGTCTTTATGGTTGGTCCTTTGCTGCACTGAACTAAACATAGCTTGTTTAGTCACACTCTTTGTCGTCCTTTTGGTTCGAGGTGCTGAATATATGTCTCCAATGATTTGTTCAACTGGATGATCCTTGTGAATTCTGGTAGTTAGAATAGGACTGACAGGGATATGTGTATCCAAATTGTTTATGTCAGCCTCTGCACCAACATCTTCATCATCATCTGAATAAACAATATCTTTCAATTCAGGCGTTTTGGATCATTTGGAAGTTTAATTCTTGTTTTTGGATCAACAACATTAACTTCTGAGCCAGCAGCATTAACAGTTGAATTAACAACATTAACATTATTAGTGTTGTTTCCATGACTAGCAGTATTAATATTGTTAGTGCTGTTAATATTGTCATCCTTCTCTTGATTAATTCTTGGCTCCTCTGTACTTAGAACCTCACTATCTTTCCCTTTAGTTGGATTTCCACTTTTATTCCCTGGATCTTTAGCATCCTTCTTTTCCTCCTCCCTAATGGTTTGAATCCAACATCAGGAGAATCCTTTGAACTAGAAGAGAATGGTGGATCTTGAATGGATAATGGTAGCAGTATGTAATCAATGCCAGGTATTGTCTCCATTCTAGCTTTACCTGCATTATCACATGCTTTTGTACATGTACTACCATTAGATTGATTCCCTGCAACAACTGGTTTATAGTTCATAGATTTTGTTAGTGCATCTATATCAAAAAGCTAATTTGGTCCACTTCCTGTAATATTAGGTGTATTCTCACTAAATTGAACATGGGGGTTCTCTTCTACTATCCTAGTTCTATTGTTGAATACTCTGAATGCTTTGCTATTGGTAGAGTATCCTACAAAGAATCCTTCATCAGCCTTTCCATCAAATTTACCTAGGTGATCTATGGTATTAAAGATTGTAACAGGACACCCAAATGGTCTCATGAAATTTAAGGCATGTTTTCTACCTAGAAAAAGTTCATAAGGAGTCTTGTTGTGAGGCTTGATAACTAACACCCTATTCTAGACATAACAATCATTATTAACTGCTTTAGCCCAGAAAGTTGTTGGCAATTTTGAATCAGCTAGCATAGTCCTAGCAGCCTTTATTAGTGTCATATTTTTCCTTTCTGCAACTCTATTTTGTTGTGGAGTCCTAGAAACACCAAATTCCCTCTTAATACCATTCATTTCACAGAACTGATTCATGACCCTATTCTTGAATTCAGTCCCATTGTCACATCTAATCACTTTCACCCTAAGGTTTATTAGATTTTCTATGCCTGTTATAAATGTTTTAAGGATTTCAGAAGTTTCATCCTTAGTGGCTAAAAAGAAAACCCAACTAAACCTACTAAAATCATCTGTGACAACTAGGCAGTACATCTTTTTCAATAAACTCTTTACAAATGTTGGGCCAAATAAGTCTATGTGCAACATTTGTAATGGTTGGCTGATTGAACTGATAGTTTTAGACTTACAAGAAGCTCTGTGTTGCTTTAAAAGTTTTGAAGGTAAACCTCTTACAAGGTTTCCCTTTACTAGTTTATTTATTGTTTTGAAATTTACATGTCCAAGCCTCCTATGCCAAAGATTAGATTCATCTGGTGTGGCTTTTGCAAAGAGACAAGTGAGACCTCCTTGAGGAACAACATTCTTTAAATCAACACTGTACATGTTATCCTTTCTAGGAACTTTAAGCAAAACATGACTTTCATCAGTTAACTTAAAGTCTGGAGACAGAACAACACATGCAGTATCAGTAAAAAGAACATTATTCTTCTTGTCACACATTTGTGAGACACTGAAGAGGTTAAACTTTAGTTCCTTTACAAAATACACATCTTTAAAATCCAATTTACCAGTTTTTATTTTACCTTTCCCAGTAATTTTCCCTCCTTTGGAATTACCTCCAAAGGCAACAAATCCTCCATCAATTTCTTCATAATCTGTAAGATAGGATCTGTTTCCTGTCATGTGCCTAGAGCATCCACTATCAATCACTCCTTTATCCTTTAAATCTTGCTGTGGATTGCCCTGCACATAATGGTAGGAAAATTAGTTTCTTTTGGGGACCCAAGCCATTACTGACTTGGATCTGCCTTGTGCATCAATATAGTCAAATCTTTTAAAGGACATTGATGCACCATTGTTTCTGGAGACATGGTCTAAAATTTTGTGCTTTGGTCTCCAAACCCAACATGCTGAGGCCTTAACAACATTTCCTTTGTTTCCCTTAACAGCACTAAGAACTGCTTTTGGCCTAGCAGTATTAACCCTTGTTCCCTTAACAATATTAACCTTTTTAGTGAAATTATTGTTATTAGTTGCTGTTATTTTGTTAAAAGGCCTTCTAGCGGTTGAATATGTATTATTAATAATATTTTTTATGGGTCCTACATTATTCACTGCTGTTCTTGGTTGAACAGTATTAACTGGTCCTAACAGTTTTAATTGGATTAGCAACTAGTTAAGACTGTTCTGGAACCATTTCCTTTTTTGACTAGGGTGAGTTAATTTAGAGAAATTCTGTTTGTTCACCCTTTGAACATTGGTCCAAACTGGTTTTGCAAATCTACCATTATTATACCAGTTATTGCAATCATTCTTCAAATGATCAAAACTACCACACACATGACAAGCTTTATTGAACATCTCAAAATCACTCCCTAATTTTTTAGACATCAGTTGGTTCCAATTTCTCTTCTTTCCCCTAGGACTTCTAGATGGACTGAAAGATTGACTGTATGTGTCTTGCCTAATTTGCTCAACAGATTTCCTATTAGTTTTAGGTTTAACAAACTCAATTTTAGTAAAATTAGGCTTAATTGTTCCTCACTTTTAGACACCCAATCCTCAATAATTAGGGCTCCATTTTCTTTCCTAGTAGTCTTAGGTTCATTAGTCTTAATAAGTAGGCCCTTTTCAACTATAGACTCACTAACAGACTCATTCACATCAACAAAATCATCTAGACTAGGATAAACTAAATTAGATTTTTGTGGCATAAAATTCCCAATATAGGGAGGTGGGACAGCATTATACCCTAATCTTGTTTTACACTTATCCATTATTTGACTATCTAGAAGTTTACTTAGGCTTTTTGATGAATTTTCAAATTTTTGTACTGTAAGTTGAACCTCGTCTTTTTCTTTTAGTCATCTCTAACTTCCTTTTAAGCTCTGTAACAATCTCTTAAATCTATTTCATTAAATATTTGTGAAGTTGTTGGTATATATTTGATAATTACCCAACTCTTCAAAGATATATACATGATACAATTCACTTGAGACATGTGATTTGGTGTAATGACATTTAATTTGCTAGTTTAAGACACGTGTTTTAAGTATTTTGTAAACTTGGTATTTGAAAAATATGATATGGTGTCTTGTAACGTAGCTTCGTAGTTAGTTTTCATAACATTATTTTGTAATTTTTTTGCATTTTCACTGACCCATGGGTGATGGGTACCCGCGAGCATGGGCATGGGTAAAAAGTTATACCCACTAGTGGGTAACGGATGGGTGGTGGGTGAGAAAAAATCCACGTGGGTGGGTGACGGGTTTGAGATACCCGTACCCATTACCCACGGGTGCCATCCCTATTCCTACTGTCTTGATTCCCGGGTGCCCTGCATTCCCTTGCAAAGTGTCCTTTCTTTTGATAGTTGAAACATTCTACCTTGGACTTGTCAAACCCAATTCTTTTTTTGTTGGTCATGTCCAGCTTCCTTCCAGTATTCTTAAGGAATCTTCTTGCCCTCATAATCAGCATAGCAATGTTCTACCTCAAGCCCATCTCTTCTAGATCATCAGGATTAATTTGTTGAAGATCTTCATTATCAAGTTGTAGAATACTTGGTTGGCTAGCAAAGAAGGAATAAATCATTGTATTACTCAAATTTTTAGCAGATTTTGAGCTATCAGCAGCACCCTAAGTGCTAGTAGTATTAACACCCTGAGCAGTATTAACTGCTCCAGATGCATTGTTAGTGCTGCTAGAGGACAGAAAGGCTACATTGTGTGACTTTGTGGTTGGGTTAGATGTCCCTTTGACCTCTCATTCGTAGGCCTTCAGATTGTTGAAGAGGTCATCCAAACTTAATGTCTCAATCTCTGGTTTGTTCCTCCACACAATTGTATGCATAGTCCATTCTTGTGACAAACTTCTCAAGAACTTCTGATTGATGTCTTCTTGAGAGATAACTTCACCATGCATCTCCAGTTGATGAATTAGCTTTTGAAGCCTTTCATAGGTTTGCTTAATCACTTATGTGCTGGATGCAGCAAAGTTTTCATATTGCTGCTATAGAAGATTTTTTGAGTTTTCTTTGTAGCCGTATTACCTCCAAATCGGCTCTCAATAGCCTGCATCAGTGTCTTAGCATCCTTGTATGAGTTGAACTTTAATTGATGCTCATTAGGTAAGGCCATCAACAAAGTGCTTCTTGCCTTTAATTATGCCCTTCTTTGTGCCTTCTCTTCAACACTTGTAGGAGGGATAGCAGTCTCCTTACCATCAACAAGTTTTGTTACTATGGGTGCATTACCATTTTCTATGATCTCCCATAGAGTGTAATCAATGCACTGTAGGTACTGCTCCATCCTCATCTTCCAGAGATCATACTCACCAGGTTGGAGTATGGGTATCTTGATGGTTTGAGTAGATTGAGACTCCATTGCTTCTTGAAAAAGTAGATCTTGTGTGTAGTAAAGTTTCTTCTTATTCAAAGCTTCTCACAAGCTTTGATACCACTTGTTGATCCCAATATAATAGATCTTGCTTAGCTTGTATAAGCTTAAGTTGTATTGAATAAATCCAAAACAACTATGACAGAAACTTTGATTATGAATATCAAAGACTATGCGGAATCTAGTCAATGATACTAAGAAGAATTTCAATGAAACAGTAATAAACAAGATCAATAACAAACAGTTTACTAAACTTTCAGCCTCAATATAAAACGAACACTCTTAATAGTGTTAGGGTTTACAAAACCTTGAAGCTACGAATAACACTTTTCTAGATATCTGAATTATACGATTTTGGTACATCAAACTCTATACCCTAGGACCTCCTTTTATACACCAAGGAGTCCTAACAGGCTTACAATATTTTCCTAAGTTATCATGATCTTCTAAACAAATAACTTATACGTATCTTTTACAAAAATATCTCATACTTATCCCGTAAGTAATCTTGATAAACAATCTTCATCTTTATCCTTTCTCTTGTCTTTATCCTTCTGACAGTAGAAACTCTTCTAGCAGTTGTAATCTTTCAGCAGTTGTAACCAGCAGCATTAACTTTTATATCAGCAGCACTAACTGTGTACAAGCAGTAGTAACTACTTAGAATATTTTCTTCATTCTTCATCAGCAGTACTAAGTTACACTAGCAGTACTAAGTTACACTAACAGTAGTAACTTTTATACTAGTAGTATTAACTAC
Source organism: Tanacetum coccineum (assembly GCA_026074375.1). Classification (NCBI taxonomy): domain Eukaryota; kingdom Viridiplantae; phylum Streptophyta; class Magnoliopsida; order Asterales; family Asteraceae; genus Tanacetum; species Tanacetum coccineum. The sequence continues at coordinate 14,895 of BQNB010098446.1, forward strand.
TTAGTAGTATTTCTTCTAAGTCTCTGAGCAGTCTTAACTTCCATTAGCAGTAGTAATATATACTAGCAGTAGTAACTGACAGTACTAACTACTTAGCATATTTTTCACTAATATCACTAACAGCACTAAGTTATGCTTAGTAGCAGTAACTCTAACCTTAGCAGTATTAACTCCAAGATCATCATGAAGTCTTTTAATCCCAACATTCTTGTTCAAATTTAGTTAAAGAGTCTCTGAGTTCGGCAACAAGTGGTCTTACATCCAACTCATATGCTCAGTTAACATGATCAACTCAAAATATCCCTAAGTTAGAACATTAATCGTTGTTTTTTCTTTGATCAACTTATTAAAAGTGTCAATTTAATTCTTTGCTTTTTGGAAAAACGTTTTTGCCTTACTAGTTTTTGAAAGTTGTTTTCGAACAATTATTTCTGGTTTATCATTCACAACTGATGGTTTGGAAACTGGTAGCCAATAAGCTTGTACTGCAGGCATTTGTTTTTATGGAACAAAATATTCATAAAGCTTATTTAATTCTGTATAATCGATCGGTTTGTCATATGTTCACTCTGTTTATGTTTCATTTTAACCGACTATCTTTAGCTAAAATCAATGTCTCTTCAGAATCAAACACAAATATGGGTGCATGTTTATTAGCTAAGGTATTTCCATCATACAACAATGGTTGTATTCTTTTAGCTTTCTTTAGATATAAGGGATTTTGATAACCGAGAGCCGTTTTGTTAGTATCATTGTAAAAAGCTTGTGGTTTTGTTATCATATGCATCGTTTGGATTGTTTAACTTGTTTTGTAAACAATATATTCCAGTTCCTTTTTCTATTTGTTTAAAACCAAAACTTCATCGATGTATTTATCTTCGCGTTCCGTTGACTCTTGTTTCAAAATTTCCAAATTGTTTTTCAGAAACGAGTTAGTTTCAGCTTTTAAAGAAAGTTCTTGTTTAAGAGAAAATATCTCCTTTTGAGAAACTTCCACCTATTCATTATGATCAGCAATTTGTTTTCTTAATTGTGAATCCAAATTTGTTTCCCTTGATATAAAAACAAATTAAGGTTCTTTTTGAGTTTCCAAATTTTAACCCTTTCTTTGTATTTCTCATGCTTAATGGTCAATGTTTCATTCGCATGCTTAGATTCTAGATTGACCATGTTACAACTAGTACTTCATCTCATGAACAACTTTGTTTTCATTAATATCCAGATATGGATTGTCAGCAATAACATTAATGTTACTTAGAAAATCCACATACATATCATTAACAAAAACTGATTATTCAGAATATGGCAATTCTTGTACAAACAGATTGAACATATCATTCGCATGGTCAGAGTCATATATAGGTACCTCATATATGGTACCAAAATCATAAGAAGGTCCGGCCTCATCTCCATTTATAGAACCAGCAGAAGACAGCTTAGCCATGAAGATTGCATTTGCTGTTGGTGTATCATCGCAATTTTTCATATGCTTCTACCTTCTCTGTCATCAAGATGGATGTTGCATCAGCTAAAAATCCTCATAATCCGAGTTAAACCCTTCTAACCCATCAGCTAAAATATCATGTTGCTCAGCATCAATTTTAATCCCTGCCTCTTGTTGTTGTGCTAGGAGCATTTTTTCCTTAAACCACGCTGAGTCCTTAACCCTTTTCTTAGCAGTACATTGTTTAGCATAATGTCCTTCCCCTTTGCATTTATAACATCTTATCACTTTTTTTGGATTAGCATTTAAGTCCTCATTTGTCCTTACTACCAATGTGGTTCCAGTTCCTCTGCCCCTTCTAGCATTACCAGCATTACCTTGACTCTACCATACTTGTATGTTTTGCACAACTACTCTTCCATCTTGGATATTAGCTTGTGTTCTTGGATTAGACGATGTTCAGAGTTGGTTGTTCTTTAATAGTTATCTTGAAGATATAGCAGTGGTGTGAAACATTAAATCTTTATTAAGACTAGCTATTAGATCATCTGTAGGTAAAAAGGTTGGTACTAAAAATCCTAAATCTGGTGATGTAGGTCTAGCCGATGGTTGTTGATAAACAGCAGATAGTTAATGGTAAACAACAGGTGGTTGTTGGTAAATAGGAAGTGGCTCATTAGACGGTTGTAGAATATATGGTTGTTGTTGAACAACAACTGGCACTTATGGATTATACTGAGACTTGTAGCTTGAATAAGATGGTGGTGGATTGTAGGTATTTGAAATTAATGCAAGTGGGTTTGGAAATCTAGCTTTCATTACACGAACTTCATTTGCATTTGGTTCATTTTGCGTTAGGTATGCATATAACTAATCAAAACTAACTTCATGAAGATTCCTTACTTGCTTAACCCTCGTGACAAATCTATTGCATTTCGGCTAAAGGTGGTTAATAAACTTGGTATTCATTTGAAGTCTATTCATGTTAAGCCCAATGATATTATTAATCATATAAGATTTTGATTGATGACTAGTGTGTGAAGATCAATGTGTTATTAGTGTGTGTGTTTAAAGAGAGAATTTCTTAACCTTTTCTTATTTTATATTGATACAAATGACTTGGTGTGGAGGATTACATCATTATGGTGGCCTAATGCCTTATTTATAGTTAGAGATGTAACTAAGTATACTATAAATACAATAGTAGTCCTACACTATTTCCTTTTATACACATTGATCTTAAATCTATGTATATTCTATTATTACATCAAAATGTGAAATTTATCTTTAATTCTAACAATCTTCCCCTATGTAATGATAGGATAGATTTGCATCTCTTTCTTGTGTAGCTCGAAAATGCTGAAAATTCTTTGTGAGAGCTGAGGACGACCTTATAGCATATCTCCCCATATAAAATTTTCTCCCCCTATATAATAGAATAGATTTCTTTATCTCTGAAGGTATCAACTCTAATCTCGAACTCAAAATCAGCATTCTCAAAAGCTAACTTGATCTTCTTTTGCAACTTGATTCTTTAATAGCTTGTATGAAATCTTTATCTTTGAACTTGATCTTGAAAATAGATTTCAATCACATAATGTTACTGATGAAAGATCTTGAACGCGATGATATTGATTAAGCATTGCTTTGTAGAAGACTTTAACACTTGTCTTTATCCTTGAATCTTCATACACTTTTAGCTCCCTCTCAATCACATATCCATCTCTTAAATATTGAATTAGTGATCTTGATTGTGGAGACTTTTTCTTGAATGACTTGTTGTTGTTGATGATGATGATATTGTTGAAGTAATCTCATACAAATGTTGAACCGGCTATCATGATTGATCTTTAAGCTTGATGAAGCACTACAGCTTATTCTAAACATTTGATGATGTAACCTCGAAACATATAAATTAAAAAAGAAAAATTAACAAAATAACTCTCATTCTGTTTTTGCTTTCTCTCTTTTCTTTTAATCCTCACCAAAAATATATACATTTTCTCATTCTATTTTTGCTTTCTCTCATTTCTTTTAATCCTCACCAATCATGAAGATAAAACATATCTTCTCGATCAAACTACTTAAAACACAATGATTTCTTTAAACTTAAATTTCTTTTTGCCCATTATCTTGATATGTCCTATATATTCTTACTTATATCTTCTCTCTTTTCATATACTTGAATTGACCTTACGTTTTCTCCCCAAATATACTTATATCTTTACCTCTCTCATATTTAGCCAATACTAAGCTTGTATTTTCTCCCCCTCGTGATGATTATGATCCATCGTGAGCATCATGATCATATAAGCTTCCAAAATAAGCTCTGGGTGAAGAATATCCTTTGAAGTCCATGATATTGAAAACAAAATTATTTATTTCCTCTATAAGAATCAAACATTCTCCCTTTTATAAACAAACATACTCCCCCAAAATAACCATAAGCTTCCTCAAACCAACAAACTTGATTGCTATCATTCCCGTAAAGGTTGAAAGGTAACTTTTGTTGTTATAAGATTCGTTGAAGATGTCATGCCTGTGAAAGGTAGAAATGTTGTTGTTGAATGTTGTGGAAGATAAGTGGAGAATTATCAGAGTAAGAATCATCTTCCACATTAACCATGAAATTCATACATCACAAGATCATGCTTTGAAAATTCCTAATGAATGTTATTTTGAAAAATATGATCAAATCAATATATCGGTGATAAAGATGCGGAAATATGATCATAAAATCCAAATAAGCATTGATCTCATGAACTTAGTGTTGTGTTACCCTGGGAAACACATAACCACTAGATCACATAGATTACTAGTTAACACTTATTTGGATCATTAAGCAATCATCTTCAAATGGTGACCTACGTTCAACGTTGGCATGATGTTAGCACTAGTAGGATTTCCATTCAATCATTGTGAATACTATTTGATAGTATCACTCCTGAATGTTCCGGCAATGTCGCAAAGACATGCAAATATCACGAAGACATATACTTATGTACCATTTTGTATTATTGATGTTTAATATGAACGTGATTTTGTGTCCTAAATATATTTCAGTGAATATCAATTAGGCTCTAGACTCTTGTGCACTTTTAGTAAGCAAGGACTGGAGCAGAATGTCCTTTATTCAATACCAACATTCTCAGAATGAGTAGTCGATAGATTATGTGTTTAATCTCTGTGAGAATGAAACAAATACTTTTTGAGAAGTACTTGAGTGGCTAGGAGGGGTTGTGCATTTGCATCACTGGGTCCATGATGTCTACTTTAATACCAGAAATCAACGAATGAAATCTAATAGCATATGAGTTTACCTGGTTTCTATCCTAGTGTAGGAGAAACACCCTTTTTCTTTTCTATAAGCATTTTACTTTTCAACTCTGACCTTTGTCTTTGCTTATCATTCGATTCTTCTTCATCATATTCTTGTCACTTTTGACAACTTCATCATTTTCGTTCATTCTTTTGCATTCAAAGCTTTATCTCTTAAGTCCTTTTGGCATGAGAAACATGTTGATTTGCACCTCAAACTCCATCACCTAGACCTAACTTTCCTAAATTGGAAGGAAGACTCCAGGGTAGATCAATAACGGTTCTGGAAGATCATAGGAGTATTTTGAGAGTCACTAAATCTCACCGTGCAACTAAATTAACATACGCCAAGATAATTCCTTTAGAAAGAATGTCCGTGAAAACCATGATGAAAATCTGAAATCGTATCATGAGATTTTGATAATATCAAGAGAATTTAGAACAAGCACTCTGTCTGTTTTCGTATGCGGTGGCATTTCTTTTCTTGCATACTTTTCTCTTTTTCTTTTCATGTGCTGTTCTTGCTTTTGAAGCACATGACATATACTTTAATTTTTTCAAGTATACGATTTCTCAATTCTCTCTTTCTATTTTTCTCTCACAAATCTCTCTTTCTATTTTTCATCATTCTCACTAACATCATATGAAGAAGAAAATTTTGATCTTTGAAAGTTTTCAATCATTGTAAAGACACTCCCCCTTAACATATGCCGAGAAACATTTTTAACATAAAGCTAAAAACGCAAAAATACGGATATGTGAAGGTGAAATGTAAAACAATTTTCCATTTTCGTTTCTTTCTGGAAAATATTTCAACAACATATACGGACACTCCTCGAAAAATACCATATCTTTGTTAAAACCTTTATAAGGGAGTTCCTTTTTGCACTTCTGAGTCCTATATTTCTTTAGACACTTTTCACAAAAAGTACATCAATTTAAAGACC
>BQNB010098447.1:0-15383 GCA_026074375.1 Tanacetum coccineum
AAAAAAAATGTCAAATCCACACTTTGACTTATACTTGATCAAGTTAAAAGACAGAACAAGGGGTTGGGTTTAGGGGTAGAAACAACAGCAAAGAGCACAAAAATAATGTGCTTAAGCTGCTTATGCAGCTTGAGCACTTAAGCTCAAAGTGGCTTTTTCAGATTTTGACAGAAACCAAGAGGGCACTTAAAAACTTATTTCCAAACTGAAAGTGGTGATTTTAGTGGCTTAATTAAACCTACACACTCAGCCAAAAGTGGCTGAGTGCTTGTGACCCATTCCATACCCCAAATGACCCATTTTCAGGTTTTCCCAAACACCCCTTTAAATAAGTAAAAATCCTTTACACAAAAAGTTTAGACTCACCCAGAGTTAATTAGTAAACTCTTATGCTTAAATGAACTGAGTTAGGGGCAAATAATGGAGTTACAACAGAAGTAAACATATATCCCTTAACCTTGTGTAACTCAACAGTAACAAGCAACGAATTTTATCATAAAGCACGGAAATAAAAAGAAAACAAATAACATACAAAGTAGAAATCTGAAACATTTAAATTACAATTTAAATTAAAGATTAAATAAAAATAAGCTAAAAACAAGGTAGTAAAAAAAGGGTCTCGTCTTCGGCATATGTTTCTTGCATTTATATGAGCTCCCCAAGTTTTCTTCTTCTTCTTGTTGTGTTAACTTTATGAGTAGTGATTTGTAAATCCCTCTAACCAATCCTAGCCCTTTAATTTGGGTTTGTTCTTCTTAATGACCAATTCAGGCCATTGATGGAGCTCGGGAATAGTGGATTAGCACCTGGACCAAATTAAAGGTTAGTGGGAGTGTGGGAAATGGGTTTATCTGGGTAAAGGATCAAAGAAACAAAAAACGTTATACAAAAAATACATACAGCTCATACATTAAACTTATACAATGACAAAATCAAAATATCTATACAAGAGTTCAGTTTTGGTTGTGATTGTTGGAGTTTACGACCAAATTAACCATTAACTACACGAGTACGCAGTGGAAAACATATAATCACGTATAGAAAAATAATCAACAAAGAGATTGATGACGTGTACCTTTTAGCAATTAACGTAACCACCGTCTTCAATATACGCGTGTGTATAATAATAAATACCACGCAAACCACTAGGATCAAAGTATAATCTCTCTACTTCGACACACACAATAAGTTCGTAGCAAACAACTAAGTATGTTAGTACTAGTAGTGATAAAGCAATCAAACCGCGTATCTTGACAATTAACTAAACCGGAAACCTTTGATGGTTCTTGATGGGTCGAACCACAACAAACCGAAACCCTTTGTGGGTTTTCCTGCCAATCGAACAGGAAGGAAGAAAACCGAAAACCTTGATGGTTTTGGTTCGGTCGAGCAACAGGAAGAAGGAGAAGAAGATTTTAGGGTTTCGGTTTTTCCAAGTTATGAGAAACAATGAACCCAAGATCTCTTTATATAGTCTCCCTACTTGGCTTGCAAGTTAAGCAATCATAATCCCATTAGAAATTAGTATTCGACCGGTATAGGGAAGGAGGGGGCAACCCGTAACTTTCCTTTTTCTAGTTTTGCTTATTTAGTCCTTCCTTTAACTATTAATGACTAAAATAACTCCCGTTAAATTCTTGTTAACATTTAACGCTCATTTAAGCTTTATCACTAAATATAATACACTTAATATATTTCATATAATTGTTTTACGTATTAACGCGTGCGTCCCCATAGGCTCGAATCAATTTCTCGGACATATATTATTTTACGTGGACATAATCCAACAGCTCCCACTTGGACATGTATTAAATAATATAATAACATTAGTAAGCGTCTAGCAACACGCCAATGCTCCCAGAAATATCCGAGTGTGGTTTCATAAAGTCATAGATAAAATGGTTTATGTATTTACAATCCCTTTGTTTTCGATACCGTGTTAAAAATGGGTATGGATCAAAGTCATTCCATTATTTAACGATTCTATTTCTTGTATATGTAATTAATCTAGATTACCAAAAATCAATGAGACTCTTCTACATGAGTTTTTGGGTACGGCCATACACACATCCGATTAATCCTACGAGGGGCCCAGTGGCATCATACTTCAACTATTGAAGGAACAAATTCAAATATTGACTACAAGTGACATGTCACCATGCTTCATAATCACTTCTGAAATAATCCTTATTAGCTATTTTATTCAGGATAACTAGAACTAAATCAAGAAGGATAGTCCACACATGCAAGACCTACTTGAATCTCAAGTCTAAGGATTTAATAAATAAAATCACTTACAAGATTCACTTAATGACGCCGATCCATAAAGTGATAGTCTTGTTAGTTATGGAAGTTCAATATTCATCTCATGAATATCATGTGAGTTTGGCGGACACATCCTTTAATATCCAAGATATCACTAATCACTCAAACTTATCTTAATTCAACAATATTCCTATATTGTTGATCGACAACGGACTAGTTTAGAATAATAATAAAGCATTATTCACGAATTAAACATGCAAATATAAGACACAATTTAAAATAAATATAACGAAATACCAACGTATCTTTATTATAAAATAAATTGTCTTAACATCCCTTATCCAAATACTAAACACAGATCTACATGAAACCACTAGCTAAACGAAGTCCCATGCTCCTAGCATGTTGAGTAAGCTTTCCTTTCGGTAAAGCCTTCGTAAAAGGATCTGCTAGATTGTCATCTGTGTGAACTTTAAGAAGGTATCTTCTATGGTAGTGTTTGGCGCCCCTCTGAACCCCCGGTTCGTTGGCAATAAGAAGTGCGGCTGAATTGTCATAAAACATCTTAATTGGTTCGTTTATTGTTGGTACTATACCAAGCCCTGAAATAAACTTCCTAATCTAAACAGCTTCCATCTCTGCTTCTGAAGCAGCTATGTATTCAGCTTTTGTAGCGGACATTACAGTACTACTTTGCTTGAAGCTTTTCTAGTCTACTGCGCCTTCCATTCAAAATGAAGACGTATCCTGTCTGAGATTTTATTTCATCTCTATCGGTCTCAAATCCAGCATTGCAATAGCAATCAACTCTAAGTTTAGCTTCAGGATTTCCACCATAAACCAAGAACATATCTTTAGTATTTCTTCAATACTTAAGAATGGTTTTCACAGCAGTCTAATGTGGTTCTCCTAGATTCTGTTAAAAATGGCTTGTTATATTTTGCGTGAACGCAACATCAGGTCTAGTGCATCTTACCGCATACATGATAGAGCCTACAGCTGAAGCATAAGGTACATTTTGCACACGCTTCACCTCTCTGGGTGTTGAAGCACCTTGTGTTTTATTCAAGTCAAGTCTTTCTTGCATGGGGATATAACCACGCTTGGAAGTATCCATCTTAAATCTTCTTAAGATTTTATCCATGTAAGTACTTTGACTAAGTCCAATTAATCGTTTCGATCTATCTCGGTAGATCTTGATTCTAAGAATAAATGTTGCTTCCCCTAAATCTTTCATGGCGAAACATTTTCCAAGATATGTCTTTACACTTTGTAAACTTGGAATGTGATTTCCTATGATGATTATTTCATTGACATATAAGATGAGGAATGTAACATTACTCCCACTAGCCTTTTGATACACACATGGCTCATCAAGATTTTGAGTAAATCTAAACTTTTTGATTTCCTCATCAAATCTTTTATTCCAGCTTCTTGATGCTTGCTTAAGACCATAAATGGATCTTTGAAGCTTGCATACTTTTGTGGGATGTTTAGGATCGACAAAACCTTCAGGTTGTACCATATAAATGTCTTCATCAAGATAACCATTTAAGAAGGCAGTTTTGACATCCATTTGCCATATCTCATAGTCATAGAACGTCGCTATAGCTATGAGAATCCTAATAGCTCTAATGTCAGCAACGGGTGAGAACGTTTCTTCATAATCAACCCCGTAGAGTTGAGTAAATCCCTTTGCCACAAGACGAGCTTTATAGGTGTGTACATTGCCATCCATGTCAGTCTTTTTCTTAAAAAGCCATTTACTCCCAACAGTCTTACAATCTGGAGGAAGATCAACTAGGCGCCACTTATTAGATTCTGGATCTAACATTGCAGCCTTATAGTTAGTAGGTTCATTAAGATCCCCTAAAATATGCTCCTCTACTTCTACATTTAGACATAAGCGTTCAGGAGCTCGATGTGTCCTTACGGACCTACGAACAGGAGCTTCTTTCTCATGAGGTGGTTCAAAACATTCAACCTCCATAGGAATTTTGCTAGTGTTCCAGAAGGTGATGTATCTTCATCTTGAATTTCTTCAAGTTCTCCCGCCCTCCCACTGACTTCTTAAGACAAAAGATTTTTCTCAAAGAATTCAGCATACCTCGCAACAACTATTTTGTTTTCAGGTGGGAAGTATAAATAGTAACCCACTGTTTCCTTTAGGTATCCTATAAAGATACACTTAACAGATATTTGTTGAAATTTGTCAGGCGTATCTCGCTTGTGAAGCGCCTCACAACCCCAGACCTTTAAGTAAGACAAATTAGGAACTTTTCCATACCATAATTCATATGGTGTTTATCAACCTTCTTAGTTGGAACCATATTGATAATGCGTGCAACAGACTCCAGAGCATAATCCTAAAAGGATAACGGCAAAGTTGTAAGACTCATCATTGATCGAACCATGTCTAACAAAGTACGATTCCTCTTTTTAAACACCCTATTGTGTTGTGGTGTATATGGAGGAGTAAGCTGCTAGACAATTCCACAAGCTTTCAGATAATCTTTAAATTCTTGGCTAATATATTCGTCTCCTCGATCTGATCAAAGTGCCTTAATAGTTTTTCCAAGTTGATTTTCTACTTCATTCTTAAACACCTTGAACGTTTTAAAAACCTCATGTTTATGTTTAAGTAAATAAATATAGCCATAGCGACTATAATCATCTGTAAAGGTAATGAAGTAGCTAGCACCTTGTCTTGACGCATGTCTAAGTAGTCCACAAACATCAGTATGAATGAGGCCAAGAAGATCAGTCGCCCTTTCGAGACGATGGGGAAACGATTTCCTTCTCATCTTGCCCGATAAACACGACACGCATTGATCAAAGGACTCATAATCCATTGACTTTAAAAGCCCATCATGTTGCAGCTTTTCAATACGTTTCTTATTTACATGAGCAAGACGGTAGTGCCACAGATAAGTAGAGTTTAAGTTATGATTGACTCTTTTGTTGCTAACATTATAAATAGAATTAACATTTGGCACAAGATTAGACATATCAATTTCATAAATACCATTACTGGGAATAACATTAAAATAAAAAACATCATTTTTAGAAACTGAAATTCCATAATCTGTAAAACGCTAAATAAAACCATTGTCAACCAAACGAGAAACTAAAACAACACCCCTAATTATAGTAGGTGCATAATGGCAATTGTCTAAACAAATCACTAGACCATTAGGTAAACCTAAGTCAAAACTTCTAATAGCTTCTACTTGTTTCAGCTTTCTTACTCCTCTAAGACCATGTTTTGGTGTTACAAATATGAGTACCACAACTAGTGTCATACACCCAGGATTTAGTAGGAAAAAAAATTCTATTACGAAGATATCTGAAGAACTGTCAGTGCCAACTTGCTTCTTCTTCTTAATCAACTCAGCAAGGTAAGCAGGACAATTTCTCTTACAATGACCCACCTCTTTATAGTGGTGGTAGGCGTCATTCTTTGTCGAGTACTCTTTAGTAGAAGGTTTATGGTTTTTAGGCTTAGGGATATAACTTTTATCTTTTCCCTTTTCTTTTCCTTTACCTTTGCCTTTAGCATTAAACGATTTCTTATTGGCTTTCTGGATTCTACCACCTTGAATCGCCATTACTTGTGGTGTGGCAGCCTTTTTAGGTAAACCCTTCTCATACTCAATAAGCAGAGCATGTAGTTCGCCAATAATCTTCCCCATGTTATGCTTATTGTAGTTTCTTACAAACCCAACAAAGTCACTAGTGAGGCCATTCATAATTAAACCAACACTAAGATCTTGTGGGAGCACATAACCATGACGTTCCAGTTGCGCCACATAATTCTTCATCTTAATGACATATGGGCCAACTGGTTTTCCCTCCTCCTGTTTGCATGCATGGAAAGTTTAGATCAGGTCAAACCGCTCCACTCCAGCTTGTTTCTCAAACATGGATTTAAGATCCTGAAGCATTTCATAAGGTGAGGAATTTTCAAACTATCTTTTCAGGAGTCATACTTTCGAGCGTAAGACAAGCAACCTTATTATGAGCATCATAAATCGCATTCCACTGTGCAAGTACTTGGAATCGGCAGGTAGAGCAGGGAAAATAGGCTGTTCAATGACAAATAGTTTCTTTTCAACTCTCAAGACCATCTTAGGTGAACGAAACCAATCATTGTAATTTGAACCAGAAAGATTTTCTCCTTCAAACATCGACCTAAAAGCCGAATGGTTTATGTTTTAGACAGGTAGTGCCATTTACAAAACATAGTAAAGTTCAAGAATTAGTATTTTCGATAATACTCCTTGAAGAAAATTAACTACCCATTTTTAAATAAATAAACAATTAATTTTCTAAGGCCTAGGATCCAACTTGACATACCACCATCACATCAGTTGATCTGCTAGCAATGGTGTATTCAAAAGGTAATTGACGATCAATAATTGTCACCGGTGCAACTCCTAGAACATTATGGGACTTACTTTATTACATTAATATACTAGTAAGCATGTTTTATCCCATCTATGCCTCGAGCATAAGGTCTCACCTGCTTACCTCGATTAAGTCGTCCAATCAAGAACTGTGATTATGTGACACCAACGTCTCACGAAGAGTGTATAATCACCTCGGGTTTGCAATCTAACTACGTCTCACGCAATGTAAAAAGCAAATGCAAGTGTTCTTATAAATTGGATGGCAACAACTTATGTAAAAGGGTATTTTATTTTGACGCGTCAAATATGTACGAAGAAGCAGGCATACATCTTCATATCATAAATTTTAATAAAAACTTTACTCAATTAAGTTATTTATTATGGTATCACATATTTTCTATACATCTCATGTATAAATAGAGTTACCTTTAAAATTGACGATTCAACGTGTTTTCAACTTTAAAGATTCATGTTTTATCGCGGGAAAAGATTAAAGAATGATTAATAACCATTCAAACCCTAGACCATTCGCGTTTCCTAAGTAGTATGCAAGGTAAGGAAACTACAACGTAGTCCGACATTATAGGGTAATGGTATCTACAAGACCGAAGTCTTGATGAGTCTCCCCGGACCTTATCCTTGCAACTAAATAGTACTTTTGCAAATTTCGTCATTGATAAAAATTCAATCTTTAATTTGAAACACATTATAAACATATTAAATTTCAAGTCTTGTCGTGGGAAGTTAAGGTATGAGCCCTAATATTATAGATAACCACACCCGATTGACACATAAGACTTCACAATTAATAGTTTATAATAAATCTTATTTCATAGTTATTAGTCATGTTTATAATTTTTATTTTCAAAAAACCCTTTTGTTTTCTCACAAGTCAATACTTAAAACAAAACTATATAAACATATAACTAATACACATAACATTTATTTAATCACTTAACAATTAAGACATGCAAACATTAATGATGATTCTAATTATCGAATAATTAACCTATGTACATATTCACATAAGGCTCCCTTTTCCAATGAATCAGGCCACATCCATCGATATAATCGATTGTGTAAGCCTTATATAAATAGTACCACATAGCACATAAAAGCTGATAGAATGTTTCAGTCGACTTCAGGCCCTGTCAGGACATAGCTAGTTCTTCCTCAGCTTTTGCAGTAAACTACAAAGTTGTAGCTTACTGAGTCGTTGATCTACCATTAAAATTTGAAATTTTTTCAACATTCGACGAATATTTTATGAATATTTTCGTAACAGTGTGTCTAACAATCTGAAAATCAAAATATTTAACTTTTATGTTTATAAATTATCAAATTCCATGAACTTCAATTAACAATTAACAAAGAATTTTATATCTCATATCAATCCATGGTAAACTTACATGTGTTCATCATGGATATCAAATTAACAATTAATTTACAAGCAATTTAGGGTTTCAACTAATTAATTTTATTATCAATCAAGATCCAATCTTTATAACTAAAACGCCCAAATGGCTTAAAATTAACCAAGAACCCTAATGTTTAATTTTACTCTTTGTAATTAGAATTCTATACGATGGCTCGTGATGCCACTGTTGTAGTTTATGAGCAAATTAACCATTAACTACACGAGTACGCAGCGAAAAACATATAATCACGTATAGAAAAATAATCAACAAAGAGATTGATGACGTGTACCTTTTAGCAATTAACGTAACCACCATCTTCAATTCACGTGTGTATAATATTAAATACCACGCAAACCACTAGGATCAAAGTATAATCCCTCTACTTCGACACACACAATACGTTCGTAGCAAACAATTAAGTATGCTAGTACTAAACCGGAAACCTTTAATGGTTCTTGATGGGTCGAACCACAACAAACCGAAACCCTTCGTGGGTTTTTCTGCCAATCGAACAGGAAGGAAGAAAACCAAAAACCTTGATGGTTTTGGTTCGGTCGAGCAACAGGAAGAAGGAGAAGAAGATTTTAGGGTTTAGGTTTTTCCAAGTTATGAGAAACAATGAACCCAAGATCTCTTTATATAGTCTCCCTACTTGGCTTGCAAGTTAAGCAATCCTAATCTCATTAGAAATTAATATTCGACCGGTATAGGGAAGGAAGGGGAAACCCGTAACTTTTCTTTTTCCAGTTTTGCTTATTTAGTCCTTCTTTTAACTATTAATGACTAAAAAAACTCTCGTTAAATTCTTGTTAACATTTAATGCTCGTTTAAGCTTTATCACTAAATATATTACACTTAATATATTTCATATAATTGTTTTACGTATTAACGCGTGCGTCCCCGTAGGCTCGAATCAATTTCCCGGACATATATTATTTTAGGTGGACATAATCCAACAGTGATGTCTTCAAATTCTACATCAACACCACTCAAAAAGTTTAGATATGAAAAAAGAAAAGAAACTTCAAATATAATATGCACATGAAACAAATGTAGCTCTTGGTACGTAACACAATTATTGTAGTTCTTGGTGAAGCTCACCGATAGAGGTGAAGCATCAGCAGGATTGGTGGTTGTCGGCGGTGGTCACTCGATTTTGAACCCGACGGTTGTGGTTTTGATCGGCGACACACATATCACGACTCACCAATGCAAACACGAATTTAAGATATGTAACAGCGCCATTGCAGGAAAACGATGTTGCCGGATAATCATATTTTCTTTCTGTCAAATCTGTGTATGGACATTTTCAGAGATGGGTTTTTGTTTTTTGTTTTTTGTTTTTCATTTCATGTTTTGATCATAAAGATTCAATATATAAATTAAAAAACAATGGCTTTTGAAGGTTGTAAGTAATGAATATGTTATATGTTCATGTCAAAAGTATGGGATTATAACGGGTGCTGGTGGCAAGTGAAGGGAGTTGAAGGATGGTGGTGGTTGTTGTTATGGTGATGGCAGCAAATGAAGGGTGGTGGTGGTATTTGTTACGGTAGTAAAGGGGTGAAGGTGAAAGGGGTGTTTGGGAATGAGTTTTATTAGTGCGTGGTGAATTTATATAGTGACATGGCAAAAAAATATTGAATGATAACTTGTGACCGTCTTGGCCGGTCACCGAGTCACCAAATAGACAGAATTCAAAAGTAGGCTACACGGATTTGCAAAAAAAAAATAGTAGGCTACACAGAACTACAAAAAGTGGCAAGTTAGATACATTTTCATGCAATTATCCCATATTTTATGTCTTTTTTCTTCATCAAATTTCTTCACCATTTTTTTCAATCAGATCGCACGATTTTGCTTACGTGTCAAAATCAAGAGTTTTTATTGTTACAATTTTTTCTTCTATAAGATTAAATCTCGTATAAAATGTAATTCTTCTATTATATAAAAGATATAGTGGTTTAGAATCGACAATACAAAGCATGCAATTCATTAATTTTTTTTTAAAACGGCAAGTTAGTTGTTAGTGATTCGAGCTCACAGTGACATCCAATTGGGAAGTATGAAAGACTCGAACCTTCGCATTAAGGGATAAACCCCACTCTTTTTCCGCTCCTGAAGGAAAACCCCCACGATGAAGCTCGAACCCGAAACCTTTCGCATGTGGTAACAACCTTCAATCTAATATGATAATCAGAGCCATTTATATTTTTCTCCTAAAATCTCTCTAAATCACGTTCCTAAATCACTCCCATCCTTACCTCACGACTGCAATCCTCTATATCCCTCCAAACCCTATCTAATAAACTCCTTCATTATGGAGTCACGAGCATCACAAATAATGTTAACGAGTCGGAATTTAACCCGCGCGTTGCGGCGGGGGCTAATTTGTTAGTCCGACGTGTTGGTTAAAGTTTTTTTTGTTTTTTACTATTAATGCAACGTGTTGATTAAGCAAGTACGTATGACAGGAGGATTGCAATAATGGCCTCGTTTTTTTTCCCGATATGAAGATCTTTTTGGCGATATTTTGCGGAGCCGTTTTTTTAATTTATTTTATGCGGGTTTATTTGTTCGGTCTCATGTTTAATAGTTTGTTTTTTTAATATAGGCTTATGTGTTAGGCCTCATGTCGCGGGTTGTAATTTTTTGGCCTCATGTCGCGAGTATTTTTTTTTATTTGAATAAATCAGTACTTTTATAAAAAAAAATTCCTATTTTTTGCCAAGCAATTTTTTTATATTGCCTACTTGAAACAAAAAAAAAGATTCAAATGGGCCGGCCCAAATTTTTGGGCTAATGGTGGCCGGGCCAAAGTAGAGCCCAAAAAAAAGTTGGGCTAGATGTTGGACTAAACTTAAAAAAAAAAATACTTGGGCCGGGCCAAAGTAGAGCCCAAAAAAAAAAAACTTGGGCCGGGCCAAATTTGGCCCAAGTCAAACATGACCACTGTAGATGAACAGTGGTCAAATGGTTGCTCCGATATGAAGATCTTTTTGGCGATATTTTGCGGAGCCGTTTTTTTAATTTATTTTATGCGGGTTTATTTGTTCGGTCTCATGTTTAATAGTTTGTTTTTTTAATATAGGCTTATGTGTTAGGCCTCATGTCGCGAGTATTTTTTTTATTTGAATAAATCAGTACTTTTATAAAAAAAAATTCCTATTTTTTGCCAAGCAATTTTTTTATATTGCCTACTTGAAACAAAAAAAAGATTCAAATGGGCCGGCTAAAATTTTTGGGCTAATGGTGGCCGGGCCAAAGTAGAGCCCAAAAAAAAGTTGGGCTAGATGTTAGACTAAACTTAAAAAAAAATAAAAAATACTTGGGCCGGGCCAAATTTGGCCCAAGTCAAACATGACCACTGTAGATGAACAGTGGTCAAATGTTTGCTCCTTGAGATATAGAGTAATGATAAACATCTAAAGGTTGGTTTAAAGAATAATTAATAAACTGCCTAGTGGTGCCTTTCGTATTAATCGTTTAGTTGGTATAAGAAATAGACAAATTACACATAATAATTGGTGAAGGTGGTGGTGGTGAAGAGAGGAGAAGGTGGTGGAGACGTCGGAGCTGTGGTGTTCTTCTTCTTCTTCTTGAATAGTCGCCGGTGAAGAGAGCAATTGATATAAGTTTTTTTAACAAGTGTTTTACTCAGATTTACTTTTTAGCTTTTTAAATCCCCGACGACATGTCGTCGGGGAAAGTGTGTTGGGTTTTGTCGTTTAGTACATTGGCGGGCTAATGAAAATTGGTGGGACGTGGCATAAAGTATCCCCGGCGACATGTCGCCGAGGATGCTTCTTTTACTAAAAAATGTTTATTTATTATTTAGAAACTATATAATTATTATTTATATAATTATTATCTATTAAAATTATATAATTATCTTATTATTTATAAAAAATATAATTATTATTTACTAAAAAATGTTTTTTTATTATTATTTATAAAATATATAATTATTATTTACTAAAAAAATGTATTTTTATTATTATTTATATAATTATTATTTATAAACTATATAATTATATATTTTATAAATAACAATATATAAATGCTAATAAAAAAATATTTCGGTTTCTCGGTTCGGTATATGTCGAGATGGTATTGTTATACATTAGATGTTCAACGGATGAGTCAAGATGCTATCGTTATACATGAGATGTTCAACGGATGAGTCGAGATGGTATCGTTATACATGAGATGTTCAACGAATGAGTCGAGATGGTATCGTTATACATGAGATGTTCAACGGATGAGTCGAGATGTTATCGTTATACATGAAATGTTCAATGGAGGAGTCGTGATGCTATAGTTATACATAAGATGTTCAACGGAGGAGTCGAGATGGTATCGTTATACATGAGATGTTCAACGGATGAGTCGAGATGGTGTCGTTATACATGAGATGTTCAATGGATGAGTCAGAATGCTATCGTTATACATGAGATGTTGAACGGAGGAGTCGAGATGGTATCATTATACATGAGATGTTCACACGGATGAGTCGAGATGGTATCGTTATACATGAGATGTACAACGGAGGAGTCTAGATGCTATCGTTGTACATGAGAAGTGTTTCCCGATGACATGTCCTCGGGAAAACATTGACGGGTAAACTCCCCGCCAAAAACTCCCGCCAAAACCTGGTTAACTATAACCCTCATAAAATTGGCGCCAAGGGTTCCCGCCAAAAGCACTTTTTTTTACCATAAAAGCATATATTTTCCTCACAGCCACCAACAGATCACACACACTCTTACCATCACAACCACTAACATACACACTGTTACTATGAAGATGGTGTCATAAGAAGCTTTTGCGTGTCGTTGTGCAGCTGGAGATGTAGTTTTGTGAGAATCGTATAAACCTAAAACCCGTGGTAAACCATGTCCACGATCAAAGGTGAACAATCACATGTTTTTTATTTGTGTAATATACAAATTATTTGCTTAGTTGTTAAAAATTATTTTCTTTACTCTTTAACAGGTTCGGGAAAATTATTTTGGATGTGAATTTTTTTATAGAAAGAGGAACGAGTCCGTCTATTGATCGGTTCTCCTGGAGCTTCAACGACTCTAAGTTATTCTCCAGGACCTTCAACAACTCCAAGTTATTCTCCAGGACCTTCAACACATCCAAGCTATTCTTCGAGACCTTCAAGAAATGCAGAGTGTGCAAACTGTAAGCTCTTGATTGGAAAGCTATAGGTACTCGAGGCAACATTAGAAATGTATATGCATCTCGAGAAGCACAAAATTAATTCAACTACACTACTACACGAGCTTTACATAATGGGAAAATTTAGTTTGGAGTAGTTTTTCATTTAGCCAATTTAGCAGCTCGAATGTAATTCGAAGTGGGATGTGTTGTGCCCAGCTCCTAGTGTGTTAAAATCGTGTCGAATAAAATGGTGACATGCGTGTAGAATGATAGAACCCACATCGTATTATTTTTATTGATAAGAACATTTATAGGACTGAGTACATAAAACCCTAATCGTCCTTACACCTACAAACGGGCTTGGGCCATACGAATTTATCATCTAACACTCCCCCGTAGTTCGAGCGGTGATATCACGAAAGATCGGACTAGAGATAACATAAACATAAATAAATAAACATTGACATAAAGCAAATAAATAGACAGAGATTTGCAGCAACAACCAACCAAACCAAGAACAATGTAGATGAAAGAAATATCATCCTTCAAATGCACAGTGTTGCAGCAACAACCAACCAAACCTGGAACAATGGAGATCGTGACCTTGCACGACCATGACCTTTACACGACCGTGACCTTTACACGACCGTGACCTTTGCACGACCGTGACCTTAGCACGAATCAGGTGACGGAATAATAAACGAAAACGGTGGTGGTATAGCAGCGGTGGTGGCGGTGTGATGTTGCCAAAGCGACGCTTTGATTTATTTTTAGTACAACTAATAGGATGAACAGAAAAATGTATGTTTGGGACCCCTCTGGATCATCGGCGAGTTGCCGATGACCGGAGGACAAGTATTTTTGTGATGAATGTTGTTTTGGAACGACTAATTGAAGTATTTAGGGTGTAGGATCGATATTTAGGCTGATACCATGTAGAATGATAGAAAACCCCTGTGAAGGTATTGTATTATTGATATGCTTTTATAGTGTTACATGGAACATACTAGAAAACATAAAATCCTAATGGACCCAACCCACAAACCGGGCTTGGGCCTAATCCATCTAATACTCTCACGTAGTCTAAGCGGCGAAATCGGGAAAGCTCAGACTGGAGCAGTAAACTAGAAAAGAAAAACAAAAGCAAACAAAATGTAACCTTAGCACAAGAACGTGACCTTAGCACGTTTTAACAACTCGTGACCTTAGCACGAATAACACAAGAGCGTGACCTTAACACGTTTTAACAACTCGTGACCTTAGCACGTTTTAACAACTCGTGACCTTAACACGTTTTAACAACTCGTGACCTTAGCACGAACGTAACCTTAGCACGTTTTAACAACTCGTGACCTTAGCACGAACGTGACCTTAGCACGCTTTAACAACTCGTGACCTTAGCACGAATAAAAATAAAACAAACAACTATTTACTTTTTTTTTGCCTTATACCCATTTATCAGTTTAGCGCATAAACTAATTTTGTTGAATGGAGCCCAACAACACTATAAACTTAGTGATGCATAATCCTAGCTTTCTCACACTTTAACCTAGTCTGTTTTTAACCATATACTCATCAGCAACTTTTCTTACTTTTTCTCTTAACAAAACGCAGCAACTTAGAGATAAGCAAATCATTGCCACTTTATTGATACTATACTACATCAGCCACCAACATAGATTTAATATTTCATCTTTTCTTAAATTAGACAAAGCAACAACATAAAGCACGAATCTTCAAGGTCTTTATAGCAAAGATCTCAGGTAAGGTTGTATTTGATTTTGTTTGTGGAGAAGGAGACTGAATATATAAGGTTGCAAAGGCATAAGATTGGGATTGATGATTTCGAGCTCTTGACTTTTGATCGGTAAAGGTGCTTTTGGAGAGGTCCGGTGATTGCTTCGGTGGTATTGAGACTGGTGGGTATTTTCCGACCAAGATTTTGATTAACACACTATGAATCATTCGGCAGCGGCATCAAAGATCCATGACGAACAAAAACAAAACAACGGAAAAGAAAACGAGATCCCTCTGTTCCACCGACAATTAGTCGATGACCGAAGAAAAGAAGAAAAGGTTAATTACTTTTAGGATCATTAATTGTGTATGCCTTGATTGACAT
>BQNB010098448.1:2096-25152 GCA_026074375.1 Tanacetum coccineum
TATCAGTATTTTAGTTATCTATGTTAGTACTAATTAACTCTATTCTATGTTAAACCTAAGTTAAACCTAAACTAATGATAAGGGGGTTTCAGCCTGAGAGACTGGCACGAGTTTGGGTATCTAACCTAAGGTTTTGATGATAAGTAAAGGAATAAACACACACAAGAAGACAAACAAACGATAAAGAAGTGGTCGAGAACTAATGTAAGGAAAACGTATCGACCATGAATAATTCGATAAAATGCAAGTTTGTTTAATAGTGCAATGATTGACTTATCTCGAAGGGCATATCATTCCTAGACTTAGGAGGTACTTCATCCTAAGACCTAGATATGCTAATCCTGTCTCAATTAGACGCATCTGCATAGAGCAAGCATTTGTTGATTATAATCTATCTTAGGGATTAAGGAAATGGTGATCTTGTTAAACCCTAGCTCAAAGAGACTTTACCCACTTACTGCTTAACGACTCTTTATACACTAGTAGTCCACTGTCTGAGTCCTTACTAATGGAATAAGAACGTACTCGTTGATACCAAGGTCACCTTATGGCTCAACTACACTCACTAATCTAAAGGTAAAGATAACTAATATTTATGATTATATGATTCTAGATATATAAATTGCAATATGGAGAGCTATCCCAGACTCTAAGCCTATGCCTAAACAACACCGAAGTTGCAGCGCATTAAATATGTAGGAGTAGACCCAATTGAAAGATAGATCGCATACTTAAGCACGTAAACGAATATAAATGGATAAACATAAACAATAATCAATGATAAATTAAGCAATCAATATAAACAAACCAAACATTAGATCTTCATAAACATGGCTGATACCTAAAGGTATGAGCCGATAGTCATTGTAAAAATACACACGGTTTGATATATGAACGATTAAAATAAAGAAACCTTAATCGAACGCGTATTCGGTTGCGCGAAGATTACAAGAGTTTTCCTATGATCTTGAGGCTCTTTTCTGACCTTCTATGCTCCTTTAATCATTTCTTGGTTGACTTGGTGGTTAAAGGATTCACTCACTTATGCATTACCCAAAATTGACTGTTTAAGGGTCATTTGTATATATAGGGTTCTGGTAGTCGGTTCGATTACGGCGTATTGAAGAAAGCTCAATACGGCGTAGTGGATGACTTGGTGTGGGATCCAAGTATAAAATATTCCAAAATTATTGCGCAGGAAATAGGATACGCCGTATCCGATTTTTGGATATGGCGTAATGACCAATACGCCATATCCGTTTCTTGGATACAGAGTATTGACCAATACTCTGAGTATTGGGGTTTTTGGATACGGAGTATTGGCTGAAAATGTGTTTTTCTTGATTTTTGACTAAAATATCATATACGGCGTATCAATGGTGTATTCTTCAAAGTCAGGCAATGGTCTTGAGTTTAAAGTCTTTAGATACGGCGTATTTGTCTAGAATGAAGACGGGACGTATCGTTGTAGAATCAATCCGACTTTTTAGACTCTTCGTTTATGCGTTAAAACACAATCCTTTTTCTTCATCTTTCTGCCAATACTATGATAATTACTGCAATACTCAATATAATCGTTCAAAGTAACAATTCTTTGCAATAACTATACAAAATGGGTTAATATCGTGGGATAAATGATGCTATAAAATAGACGTTATTTGATGTCATCATGAGTTTATTTTACTTGACGGTTATTTGTTTAAAGGTAATCGTTTGTGTATTTCTAAGACTTCCTTTAGGAGTCAATTGATTAGGATTGGTACTATGCTGGGAGGATTAAGAGTCATTAGGCCGAGATAAGGACCATTGCGAGTGTTAGAAAGAAAGTCGATTTTATTGGACTTATTAAATAAGGATTGTTGGAGGCTTTAGTGAAGAGATGATGTATCTTTTTGTTGTCAGAAGGAAAGGGTTGAAGCACAAAATACTTTCCTTATAATTCCATTTTGTATTGCGGAATAGTACAAATTCAATTTTTAACTTTTCATTTTTCAACTAACATTCCAATAATAACTAACCAACATTCCATTTTTGTTTCAATCAATGGGTAAAAGAGATCATTCAATTATCAATTAGTTATCAACAATGAGTATTATAAATGTTATATATTGTTTACTTTCCTCCACGTCATCATCAACCCTTTTTTATAGATGTATGTTTGCGTTTTTCTGCATGAATGCATGATTATGCCCAACCATCGAACCTTTCAAGAATATAATTCAGTTTTCATAATTCCTCTTTCAAGATTTGTATCAAAATGACTTAGATATTAGTATAGATTTGGCTTGTCTTGCCTATTGCTTAAGCAAACCATATAGTTTCTCAGGTTATAAGTGATCGGTCGTGCATGGGCCAGTCATGTTATACTCATTTTTTTGTTATTCATTTCCAACAGTTGGTTTACGTTTGGTTTGTATTTGTTTTTAGGGAAAATTTCAAATTTAGCCCAAAACACAAAAAGCCCACTGTAGCCCTTTCAAAATGTTTTTCTAAAAATAGACCAGTGCAACTTGCCATCTGGGCAACTCTGAAAAGAATTTGACACATGTCCATTAGGTTGCCCAGAAGTACAACAGTTGCCCATATAGTACAATCGGTTGCTCCAAAAAATATGTACTTTAATATTAAAAAATACCATGTGTCAAATTCTGCTCTAAGTTGCCCAGATGCCAAGTTACCCTGGTCTAAAAATGGAATAAAAAAAAAACATTTTTTTAATGAACACAGTGGGGGGTTTTTTTAGAGGATTTTGGGCTATAGTTGGAATTTTCCCATATTTTTATGTATGTGGTTTTAGCTTTAGTTTGAGTTTTTGCGCAAAAAGTGTAGTGTTTTTGGTTTTGTCACTTATACTTTAACGATATACACTAGTTATTAGTCCCTTAATGTTTACTTTTTAGAAAGGTAGTCTTTAGTAGCTTTAAATATTTTTTCCTAAAATTTATAAAATTTAGTTTAAATTTAGTGTATTGTTTTATTTAAATTATGTAATGTTTTTTTAATGTGTAATAAATAAATAAAAGAAAAAAAACTGTGGGATCTAAAAATATCTTGTAACTTGAGTAATGGGAGAAACTATTTTTTGTTTAAGTGTCTATAAGTTATAGGATGAAAAGGTGACGTGACAAGAATTTTCACTGTAACACGATGCCATAACTTAGATTGTACTTTGTACTCTAACTGTTAAATTTATTGAGAATGTGCATATTGCCTATTAGTGGATTATTAGTTTGTATGTTGTATTATATGTATTGGGCCAAGTTCATATAATTGTTTAGCACTCGTATCATTCTATATGTTGTAATTATCATCATTATAGGTCAAGGTATAAAACTCTATTTTACATGGTATCAAAGCCTTAGGTACAACCCATCACAAGATAGTTGTCCTCCGATCATCGGCTATTTGCCGGTGATCTGGAGGGACCCCTTATTTTTGCTTTATTGTTTTTGTTACATGTCATGTTTGCACTATAGTATCATATGAATGTTATGTGAATAAGAGAGAGGAGGTAGAGAGTATTTTTCATCATTTTTAAAGTTTTCATTCAAAGGAAAAATAAAAGGGAGGTTGGGAGAAGTGATTACAAAATATAAAGAGACTTGTATAAATACACCTACTGAATGGGTATTTATACTTATTGACTTACCCTATCTACTTTTCCTACTTTAGTCAAACCTTGGTCAATATTACTTAAGTTTGACCAAGATAGACATTATTACAATATAATTACTATCTAAACTATAAACTTTACAGTGACCAATTCTAATTAATAATAAACGCTTTTCTTATTCCTAATAATCTATCACTAATGTTGTATTATCTTATGGTCGACTCATTGCGGGGTAGAATAGAATTGGTTCTTCCTTCACGACATGATTCCCTCACCTTCTCATCTGCACACGGTTGCCTTAGACATGTGTTATTTTATTTCAATATGCTTTAATATATCACGATCTAATTCACCAGTAGTGGTGGTTTCTTCCAAGGCTCTGATTTGAAGATCTTAAGCTTTACTTCTTTCAAGACTCTTTCCACCGTTGCATCACATAACTTAACAATCTCAGTCAAATACATAACCCTTTTCTCTTCTTTGTTGTTTAGGTAAATTAAACTCATACTTGGTTTATCCATAATAGAGTAAGGATCATGAGCTTCCATACCAGGGAATGTTAATGTTGGTGCAGTTAAGTTTACCCTAATCTGGTAACTTTCTATTCCCAACTGAAAATCATGAACTCTCTCTAAAACTATCTAGTTACCAGTGATTGCCAAAATATATTTTCCCCTTTCTCCTCCTTCAAGAGGAGCAGCATCTTAATGATGGTCATCGTGATGTTTTCTGCAAAAAGCATAGGAACTAGAAGATATTTATGATTTTTCAAACTTTGCTTTCAAAATGTCCCACAAATCAGGATCATCTGCTTGATCTTGATGATTTGACTTCGTTGTCAAATACAATTGATGTTGTAAATCAGAAGCTGATGTGGTAGGTGTTGATGAACTTGTTGTTGGATATAAATTAAGAGTAATGTTCTGCATGTGTTCTGAAAAAGTTCTACAATTATTCCAGGTGCATGAGCGGCGAATTCTTTTAAAATTAACTTAGGTACATTTGTTGGTGCAATTTCCCTGTCTTGATTAACCGCAAGGTTAACTAATCTTGTAATTTATTCTTTAAGCATCTCATTTGTATTTGCAAAAGTAAGCTCAAGCACAACATTATTGAAATGATCAAGAACTTTTCGAATCTTTCCCATAAAAAACTCATTTGTAAATGTAGATTTCAGATGTATCCTGATTAGTCCACGTCGTCTGCATATGCCAGCAATACTTCCTAGAAGAATCTT
Organism: Tanacetum coccineum; assembly: GCA_026074375.1. Classification (NCBI taxonomy): domain Eukaryota; kingdom Viridiplantae; phylum Streptophyta; class Magnoliopsida; order Asterales; family Asteraceae; genus Tanacetum; species Tanacetum coccineum. Next base: position 6,947 of record BQNB010098448.1, read on the forward strand.
GAATTTAATAGAAGTAGATCTAGCTTTGCTTTTAGCATTGGATATGCTTTTAACTTCGGATGTTGTAGCAGTGGAAGGTGATATAGTTGTTGTCAATTCTTGAGATAAAGTCTTATCCGAAGATAAGGTTTTCTTAAGGGATCTAGTTGGTGAGGAAATTGGTATCTGCATCTTCTTTTTCCTAGTCCCTATACTACCCGTCTCATCCTTCTTCTCATCATTATTTGCCTTGTCATCATCCTTCTTATCATATTTCTTCTCTTTCTCAAGCTCATCATCATCATCAATATTTTCTAGATGTTCCTTATGACTCCTGAGCTCTAGCCTAGTACCGGACTCATCATCATCATTAAGCATGGAATCAGCAAACTTACTAGCATACGATTATTCATCGTCTTCACATTCAACCATCTTTTCTATCTCCTCCCTCTCCAATTTCTCTTGCACTTTAACTATATTTTCTCTAGCTTCAGCAGCTAAAGCAGTTTTGTGTAGAGTGAGACTTAGAAGGGTTGCCTCGGCCATATCATCCCTTTCTTGATCATCACCTGGAGGTGGAACTAGAGTAGTACTTGGTTTCTTTTGCTTGATGGTGACTTTAAGCGATTTTCTTGGTGTACTTATTTCTCCAACAATTTGCTTTCTCTTCTTTTTTTGAATAATATCAATAGTAAGGGTAGGTGACCTAAGGGCGCTAGGTGTATTCCTATGCGTTCCTTGGGTAGATACAACCGGTGGTGGTTGAATCGTTGGAACGTCTACCCTGACAAACACATTCATATACTCCTTATACTCCTTGGTGGCATGGATGTCATCAATAATAAACTTATCTAGAATCAGCATTCCTCGAACTGTCACATTCCTCATAGTGTAAACACTCACCAACGGAATATCATCTTTAATGGAATGATAATCCTCTTCAAGTCTCAAAGGAATGGAATCAAATTTCTTTATCAAATCAGCAATGATGCCGTTCGTGAAATGAGGATACTAAATAACATCTTTCTTCTGCAGTACGCAGTTAAGAAGGTCCCACCATAGAAGAGCAGCATAGTCAACATGGACACAGTTGACCACAACATGAAAAATCTAAAGTATGTTGATCTTTGTTTGATCACGCACAAATGTTCTTGTAGTTAGACCATGGTTGAACACCTTGAACATGGTCTACCATGGTTGAGCAAAAAACTTCGTATAGAAAGCGCTCACTTTATCAACAACTCCTTGATATCCAACGATCTGCATGAACGGTTGAATGAACTTCATTGTTGTTGGTGCCATAAATAGATTTTTAGTAGTTTCTACTGGTAGATCGAGAGTAGATCTGACATATCCATAGTGTAAACAATCTCTTGTCTATCCATCTTGAACTTAATAGTGTCATTAGTATCTGGAACCTTGCTGACGGTTTTCCAAAACTGTTAAAGATAAACAAATGGAACATCTATTGTTGCAGTGAGAGCATAACTTAGAGGATGATCAAGCAACAATTATCTCATAATCTTGCATTCTGATGAGCATGAGATATTCTGGAGCACAACATAGTTGTTGCATCTCCTAATGCTTTAGAATTTAGGAACAAGTTGATTAACAGGTATGAGTTGTTGAGCCATGATGAATACTGTATCATGAAATGAAGTGATTAGTGAAATGAGCTATATTATGAAATACCAAATTTATATAACATTTTGTCGCTTTCCTCTATGTTGTTTTTATATGCTCTGGCAATTCTTTTTGAGCATATTCTGATCATTTTCTTTTTCATGTGCCAATTCTTGCTTTATCGGACACATGCCATACGCTTTATTTATATTATTCTCTTTGTCTCATTTTGTATGCTCTGTCATTTCTTTTTCGAGCATACTTGGATTTGCTTTTTCGCGTATGGATTTTATCTCTCTTTCTATTTTGAGTTTCCTCACCAAAAAGCATTTGTGAAATGATACTCTTTCAAGAATAATAAAGATATACTTTGATTTTGAAAATACCAATTTGGCAAAAAACACGTGTAGTAACAACCATTGATGTTTTAAGAAATCTAAGAATACAACTTTATATTCTTAAAAAAACTTTTCAGTAAAAGAGTACCACTTTTTGACACACAAGTACAGCATTTTGATAGAAAAATTGAGATAAAATTTCCAAAATCACAAGTTTTTCAAATTTGTTTGAAAAATGATGATTATATAGCCAAACTTGTGAAACAACAACTGGATGGAAAAAGTACTAAGTCACTCACTCCTCATTTTGTTCATTGTAGAAATCGGTCGAAACCAGACATGACTTAGACCAGTTACCCAATTGCGTTAAAAAGTCAGTCATAAACCATTTGGAACGGTTTGGAAACACTCTTTTTCAAAACTTTACAATTTGTCTTTGAAACATGAGAATCCATTTGAAACATGATCACAGACATTTAAATCACAATCATTCGTTCATTTTCTCAACTCATTTGAATTTTGATCACTGAATGAAAAATTTAGTTAACAAAAACATACTCTTATATATGATATTTGGATGGTCAGTAGATTGCTCCTTCCTTATTCTGTTAAGTTCAGAAAATGTTCGTAACCAGACATAATCTTCACCATTTTCCCCATATATCAATATAAAAATATGAATTTATAACAAAATTTATCATTAGATTTGTTAAATGCCATTTGTTTAACGTTTAAGCCCATTTGAGTATTCGTAAACAATTTAGCTCAATATAGTGGATATCCGAAACCCATTAATGAATATCTGAAACCCAAAATATTTAGCCCATTTAAAATTTATGAAACCCATTTATTCAGCCCAATAAACCTTATACGAAATCTTATGTTGGCCCATTTTAACATTTACGAAAGCTTTAGATTTGGCCCAATATCATTTACGAAACCAGTTTTATCAGCCCAGTTGAATCTATGAAACCCAATTCAGTTTATGAAACCATTTAGAAGTTTACGAAACCGAAACCTATACAACATTACTTTAGTAGGACAAAATTTATGGTAAGAATGATAATCAGAATGGTTTATCGTATTTTAAATGTTAATCAGAATGGTTTATCATATTGTAAGCCCTTGATTATTGATGGCGTATTTTGTTTTATAAAAATATTTTTCTACCAAGTTTATAAATTTATAAAACTCGATTCTACCTAACACCAATAACAGGCAGAGAACACGATCGTGGGTAGTTTAGAATGGTAAATCCAAGGTTTGTCCCATGAGTAAGTGTAATTAGTTTTAATTTGGAATGTCATCTCGTTTTGAAACATGGTTTTTGATTTGAATTGACAGGAATTAAAAATAACATAAAAATAAATAACTAAAAATAAAAGAGTTGGAGATATCAAGAGAGAAAATGTGCTAACCTAGTTACTTCATTACTGTTGTTATGAAAATGCATTCCTGTGCAATGTTAAAAACTCATGGTTTTCTTTAGCGGTTTTCTAAGTCGGATAGACTTGAATGTGCATATTTAGTCTATCCTATACTTCTTGCGATTCCGAATCAGTCCCAAATCATCTGGGAGGTAGGTTATCTAGGTTGCAGTGATTAATCCAACTATTCCCAAAACATATCTAATAACCTATAAAGATTATTAACCCTCTCTGAAAGAGTTCCTGTGCTTTTTAAGTATATTAAGTGATAAGTGCGGTAACCGGTTAGTTCCTACACCAGGTAAGGAGCTAGGTAAGTGCCATATGTCTATTTAATCCTGTCTCCCACACTATGTAGTTATGGGTGTGTATGTGGAGTGGTAGCGTGTGTGGTGGTGTATTGGGTCGGGTTGTTAAGTGATCCTCCCTAGTACCCATTGGATCCCATATTGACTAGATAATCTAATTATGGGGCAAGCTAGGTCCAAATCACCCATACTACCAAAACCCAGGGTTACACGATAGTCAAGGAATATCTAATGAACTATACTAAACAGGAAACAATCATAACAAAAGTAATTACATAACTAGGCCAGCACTTTAAGTGCTTAGCCGCTCATGGTAACGGAAACACAGCAAGAAATAGAAGAAATCATAGATTGAAAACTCATAATTCTTACAGTATTCGTATTTGAATGATTAAATACAAAAAGTAAGTAAAGTGTGATCTCCCTTGGACTCCAGGTGGAATTCTTTGAAGGCTAGAAGCCTTTGTTGCCTCTCTAATTGGCTGTGGAGGAAGTGATGTCGGAATAGCTTGAATGAGGCCTCTATATCTAGGTATCAAACCTGGTACGGCGCAACCAATATAGGTGTTATGCCGTAACCATCATACACGTCATTCCATATTTAAGAAGTTGTTACGGCGTAACCAGATATGGTGTTACACTGTAACCTTCAAATAATGTCTATAAGTACGTGATCTTCATTCCATATTTGTGAATCTTCATGGTTATGGCGTAACTGGATAAGGTGTTACGCCGTAACTATAACTTTGTTAAGATTTCCTTCCAAATATATGGTTACGGTGTAACTAGATATGGTGTTACACTGTAACGTTGTCCTTGATCTTCGTACTTGCTTAATATATGTTACGGCGTAACCATATTTGGTGTTGCGCCGTTACATTCTTAAAATATTTTCACTTTGAGTCCTTTTTCCCTTGTTTCTTGTCACTTCCCTGCATTTCACCTGAAAACTACAAAATGATATAAAATATCTCATTTTCGAGTATTAGTGAAATATTTACAAGTAATATAGGGGGTAATTTGACACTAAAAAGTATTAAAATTTTAATGTTATCAAATATTCGTCACCACCTTGGTGATTCAAACCCTCACCACCACCATATAACGTGTTAAGTAGAAACCTAGCTCCCATTAGGTACTTATAACATGCTAGAGCTACAAATTACTTGGACACACTCCTTCCTTGCCTATAAATTACTCGAAAATCACATAAAACATTTCAAACCTCACCACTACATTAAACCATACTCAATATGATGGGTTTGTCAAGCCATAAAAAAAGACAAAAGCAGGTTTAAGCTAAGTAGAAGCCAAGTTATAAAAAGAAAAGGGGTTCTTGATGCATCACCAAGGGTTTTGATCCATATCCAACCATTTCAAATCGTATTAAGCTCTAGTAAGTCCTACAACTTGTTCAATAAGCTCCTAACATGTTTTAGATCATATATAAGCTTTGTTCTAGCCTCTTGTGCAAGCAAAACCATTTTGGAAATTTTTAACCAAGCCGAACCCTAAAATGACCCATTTTGAAACCCTAATCCATGCGAACTCCACTAATAAGCTAGCTTAAGCTTATTCTGATCCTAATAAGCTGCTATTCACCTTTTATAATCTCATGAACAAAACTCTTAAACCCTAAGCCTACACGTTTGGTTTTCCTAAACCAAACGCACCCTTAAAACCCTAAAAACCATTTTTGTAAACCCTAAAAGCTTTAAGCTATAAGCTAAACTTAAGAGCTATTCCAATAAGTTACTTTGTCATTTCTATAAGCCTAGAAACAAACCCTAAAAGCTATAAGCTTTCGGGTTATAATTTCAAAATCAAACGTACCCTTTTTGAGTTTTCAAGCTCATAAGCTCCTTTCATAAGCTTTAAGCTTGTAAATTCAACTTATTTTATATTATAGTAATAAGCTAAATGCTGCAAATCGATTTTCAAAATAAAAAACACGATGTATAACGAATTTGGACTAAAAACGCAAATCGTATTATGCATGAGGGGTATATATTGTAACTTTTGAAACTATTAACTTTTGGGACAAAAATGTAATTAACCTAAAATTAAAACCATAAGGACCTGTTTTGCCAACTTTCTAAAATAGGGTTAAAATATATAAAATTATATAAAGGGTTTAAAATTAAAAAATAATATATACCAAGGGTATATATTGCCATTTTCGAATTCTTAAGGGTGTAAAATGTAACATTTTTATATATTAAATAAAAATATATTTAAATGTTATAAGACTCGATTTTATTAAAAACTCAACACATTCATCGTTTCATTCATCGATCAAAACATTAATAAACAAATTATGTTATATATTTAACATAATTTATCATCTACTAGCTTTTGAAGAAACTTAAAAAGATAAAATCATATCATTTAAACTATAACGTATCACGTTACTAGGGAATTTCGTGTGATGGGTTTTCATTTGGGTAGAGGTTTTGACGAGTTGCTGGATTTGCGATTTAAAGTGTCCTAGCTCCTCAAATGTTTAGTACATGACCTTTGGATTATGATAGCCCGAACAGTAACATGATATTGTCACAAATTAATACACCAAATTAATATTTATGTTAAACTTTATGAAATAAAGTTTGAAATATAAACAATCAAACTAAGACTTGACATATTACCCCAGGTTGCGTGACGAAGCCGTTTACTTCCATTTGAGTCACTTTTCATGTCAATCAGATTTCCCTATTAAGGTGAGTTCATAGTCCCACCTTTATATGTTATCCAAACCCAGTAGGGAGATACATGCTATAAACCATGAATACAAGTATTTTCTAACTGTATGCTATCCTGATATATTATTGCCTAAGTTACCTCCATTGCCAATATCCTTTATATCATGAACCATTAATCACTTATGTGTGAACGCGAATATTATAAATAGATCTATCGGGATTGACAAATCCCATTTGTGTTTACCAGTGAGGTAACCAAGCTTACTATATTTGAGAAATAATGGGTAATCTTGATCCCTTCTTGACAGATCTTACTTAGCTTGTTAAAGCTTAGTTATATTAGATAGATCCAAGATAACTATAGTAGAAACTAAGATTGAGAATATCATAAACTATGCAGAATCTAGTTTGTAATACTAAAAGGAAATGAAACTGTAAAAACAAGATCTTTACTAAACTTCCAATATATTGAATTCTATTGAGTTACAAAATAGCTATGAATACTAACTATGATTGCTAATCAAACAATGAATACTAATGTGAAAAATCATATCTAGATCTATGCCTTAGGGTTCCTTTTATACACTAAGGAAACCCTAACGGGCTTACAAAATGCGTCAAGTGATCATGCATATCTATTCCTAATATAACTCATGCATATCACTTTAGCCGTACTAACTATATAACAAACAATACTAACTAACAGTACTAATAAACTGGTAGTACTAACAATTTGTATTGGCAGTACTAACTAAGCTTGACAGTACTAAGTCTTCTCATGGCAGTACTAAGTTAAACCAGCAGTACAAAGATGTAGAAGCCCTTAATTCCCAACAAACCTCCCCTAAACTTGTGATTGTCATTCGAATCTACAAGTTTCTCTGAATTACACCATCTGTGCTGAGAGGATGCTTCCAAACACTTTACTGTCTTGGTTTGTTTGCTAGTATAAAGATTTTCCTTAAAAGCTCATCTGACATCACTGAATATTCATCCACTTACAGCTTGTTACTCAGCATCAAAGTCATAAGTACTCTTGTCAATGGATAATCTTTCTCAACCAGCATGAAAATATCATGTCCTCTCTCTGTAGACACATGATGAATAGCACATGTATCATATAACCTCCATTTCAAAGGATCATGCATATACCTTTGAAGCTTCCATAGAATATCATCATATGGTTTAAATAACCTTTTCAACTCTACCCAAAGTTCAATTTTTTTTATCTTCAGTAGGTTCTATTGAGTTAAATCTTTCATGAACTAGACTCCATAGTTTGACTAGATCATCCCGGTTAAAATTCTTTAGCATATCTTTAAAGATCTGATATACCTCTGTGTGATTACCTACTCTGATGATATTCCAATACATTCTTGAGTCTACAGTGTAAACTTCTCGGTTAATGATTGGGTATTTGGTTTGTAGGGCCTCAACATTCATCCCTTCTTCTGGAACTATGATCATTAGCTGTTGTAGTTATTCTTGAGACAGTTTATCTTTTGATTCTTCAGCTGGTTCTGAGCCTTCTCCTATCTTTTGTCTCTTTGAACTTTCTTGATTAAGTTCTTGTTCATCATCTATCTTTGAGCTTCTAGCTACAACTTAAGAAACTGTACCATCACTCTCCATTGGAGTAAAAGTATTTACCCTCTTTATTGTGGTCTCAAATAACTCATTGACTTCATCAAAGGAAAGTTTCTTTAATTGTTGTAGTGTGTGACTTCCCATATGCTTGATATAATTACATATGTAAGTCCTTTGTTGAGCTTGATTCATGGGCTTGTTCCTTCTTTTGTTTAGCTCTTTCATTTATAAGCTCTACAAGTAATCTTGCCTTGTCAGCTTCAGAGTATCTTTCTCTTTCTTGTGCTTGTAACCTGTATACTAACTCTTCATCAACTTCAATTTGAGCTTGTATGTTATCCCATTCTTCATCATTGAAAGTGCTAGCTTCTTCATGAACTTTGGCTATCCTTTGCCTTTCTTCTTCATCAAGTTGTTCTTGCAATCTCAGAGCTTCTTCTAACATAAGTCTTTCTTGCTCTAGTTGTAACTTTGTCTTCTTCTAAACAGGTTCATCTTCTTTCATAATAGCTTTGCCTTTATCTTTTCTTTTTGTTAGACCTCTTCTGATATACACTAAACTTTCAGCAGCAGTTTTAACTTTTGGGCTGGTTTCGGCGTGTTAATAGTACCAAACTTTGCACCAGCAGTACTAACTGGTACATTAGCAGTACTAATATTGGGCTCAGCAGTATAATCTTCTTCAGGAGCAATAAACTTAAAATCAGATTCCTCAAAATCATGCTCATGTCTCCCCTGAGTCTGTGCACTTATCTGTACTAGAGTAATTTCTTCATCTTCATCAATTTGAGCAATCTTCCTCCCCTGTTTGGAAGGATCCTCTAAATTAGCTTCATCTTATGAAACAACAAGTCTGGCCCTTCTTCTAGCTTTCCTTGACTTTACCTTGTGCTCCAACTTCTTAACCCTCAGGATGAGTTAAGTGTAAGCAGCACCATATGTCAGTTTGGTCTTTTTTAAGTTGGATTACAAAGTCTCCACTTTCTTGGATAATGTGGTATAAAGAACCGTCAATTCATTAGGTGTCATACTACCCTCGTCACTTCTAAGTAAGTGAACTCTTAGAAGAGGTGAATCATGGGGCATGGTATCAGCTTCTTTAGCAACATGGGTTGTTTGCATAGAGGGTGGTGAAGTTGGTAGTTGTGAGGTAGATGACGCACTGATGGGTGTGTGATGAGACTCAACTGAGATTGTTAATCCTTTACCCTGTAAAATCTGACCTTGAACAAGCATTGTTTGAAACAATGGAGTGTCTACCCTAGCATATCCCTTGGAAGCTCTTTTCATATTGCTAAATAGTTTTTGTGTAAGGGTAGGAGCAATATAAAGTCTTTTATGAGGTAGAAGTAATCTCTTGTGCTTGTTCAAAAAGATTTGTATAAATCTTGGATACTCTCCAAATTTTTCACCATGGCATCAAAAATCAATTTGGAAAAATTAAAGGTTCTGTTTGTGGCCAAGCAAATGATAGCAGTTTCTATATTGCTACTAAATTGTTCCTAAGCAGTTTTCTTAGAACTTAAGCAGTGAAGGATGGTATGAATAAAAAATTTCCACTAAGGGGAAAAGTGTCCCTTTAGAAAAGTTAAGTTATCGGAATTGGACACTCTGAAGTAGGCAAAGTACTAATACCATCAGAATCTTCTAACTTGAGATGTCTTCTAATAGAGGCCTCAGAAATAACCTTGACTTTCCCAACTATTGTAGTAGTGATTTCCATGTCTCCATTCTCAAGTGTGCTTGCAGAAGGAGTTTGTCAAAACTGTTCTATGAGAGAGACATAGATAGTTGGACTTTCATTGAGGGCATACCTAATGTGACTTGTAGTAAGAAAATCAATTATCTGATGAAATCCTTTACTTCCTTCTGACTTCTGTAAGTAGCAACCATGTTGTGCTTGTCGCAGAAATCTAAATTCGCCATTTGATAGAGAGAAGTTAGATTAGAGTTCTGGGATATGTTTGCATATTAGAGTATGTGAGCTTGGCAAAGTTAATTGAGATTATACAGAGAGCACTTAGGGTTTTGATTTGACCGACTGAATGAAATTTGTTCTTTTCTTGAAGAAAGCTTACGATTTTATAGAAATATCATGAATTCTCGAAATTAGTCAAACCTATAGATGAAGTTGTTGGCGGAAATTTCACAACGACTATATTTCATTAAGAAAATTCTGTTATGCCTCAAACAATACTAATGGTCACCCACCAATACTTAATTGTATCCCCCATAAAAGTACTAACTTCTATCAGCCGTACTAACCTTCTACCCAGCAATATTATGATATTACTGGTCTATAGTTACAACTTATAATGGCAGTTTTAAGTTCATGCTCGCAGATCACTCAATTTTGTTCCAACAAGCATTGCCATCATAAATTTAGATTCTCACAATCTCTCTTTTTGTTTTTTAGCTCACTAAATCTCTCATTTCTTTTTCTTACCAATGCACTCTTTTTGTTTTTATCACACAACTCTCTTTCTGTTTTTCAGCTCACTATATCTCTCTTTTCTTTTTCTTACCAATTCAGACAATTTTGTACAATGTTCCATCAATTCCATTAGTTTTATGATGTCCACCCCCACTTCCAAGTATGTTAATTCTTGAGAGACGTGGATTACTGGACTGTTTAGATGCAGCCTCAAACCTAGTTTAGGCTTCTGCACCCCCTAATATGGTATCTTGGCACCTGGGACCACTACCTGAATCAGTTCTCTGAGGAAAAGATTCATTAAGTGTTACCATGGATTGGGTCCTATTTATGTTACCACTGTCCTGCTCTGCTTCTAAGCTAGTTGCAGTAGTGAAAGCCCTTTCTAATCTGTCTTCCCACTCCTTATAGACGGTCTCATCTACAACAAGGTGAATAGGTCCTCTAGACTGAGATATCTTAGTGTTCCTTTTGGCTTTCCTAGGTTTTTGAGTCTTTTTGGGTTAAGATTGTGATAGAACAGTGATTGGTTCAAGATTAGATAGTTGTGTAGATGTAAATGTGTGTTGGGGATCAGTGGGTTGTCTGCCCTTTATCAATCTTCTATTGAATGTTACTTTCTATCATCCAAATCTTAATTAACCTCCATTCAATTTATACTTCAAAGATTTAAGTATCTATGCTAGGAATCAGTATAACACCCTGTGTTTTCAAGTCCTTGACGACGTCAATAAATGTACTATTCATTTTTAGTATTGTACGCGTTTGCTTGTAATTCCATGAATTAAGTTTAAATCGCGTAAGCTAAAAATTAGCGTTCAATGTAAACGGGCATCAAGCAATTAAATGTTTACATCATTCAAGGGTTATATAATTATTTAGAGGATAATTATTAACTTTGTTCATTTTATTTTTATCGGATACGTATAGTGTATACGTTTCGCGATAAATTGCGTTTAGACACTCCCGGAACCACAAAAACTTTCCTACGCTTCAACAAATACCCACTTTTATACCCAATACATAAAATTTACTCAAATATATCATCTATATCTAATATATGCCGAAATTATTGGATTTTATACAAAGATTTACCAAAAACTCTTCCTTTTAGTCAAATGTACACCATACTTCATTAAAGAACACCATGCTTCATAAATGCACACCATACCTTCCATACTTTGACTAAGAACCATACTTATGGCCATACCTAAGACCAAGACCATGTTTTGAACCATACTATGTTCCCTTGACTAGTCTTAAATGTTTACACCTTATATACATACATTACATAAGAAAGATACAAGTAAACACTTAGAAAATTTTCACAAAACATCTCCCTTTTCTCTCTTCTATGCTACGGCATAACACAAGGTCCCAACATAATCCATACAAAATTTTATTCAACCTATACACTCCTATACACATCTATTATAAGTCATTCTAAGGTGTTTCCAACCATTGAAGCACCATTTGCAAGTTATAATCAAGAAAAGTGAAGATAGGGTTTTATCTTGGAAAGCTAGGGTTTTTATTGTGCAAGCTTAGTTTTTGTGGCTAAACAAGGGTTTAGTACTTGTACATCATCATCATCATTCTTCTTAAGGTCCATTTAAACTCTTTATGTTGCTATAACTTTTATTATTATGCATATGATATTTCTATTTAGCATAAATCACCACTTAAGTTTTTAATCATGAAAATAAAGTTTATACTTGAAATGATTATTTTACACACTTTTATATATGTTGTGTTATTACTTACATTATGTTAAAAAGAGTGAGAAAATATTGTATCAAGTTATTTTAGTGTAAAAATGATCTTGGATTAATTAGGGTTTTTAATAGTTTCATGATATGTTTCAACTTAAAGAAATACCTAAGACATGTTAATGTTAATTATGGACTTTTAATCATACTAATAGAACACTAAAATAAAGTCATATGGAAAGAAATATACTTGTATACACTTGGTTATGTGTAAAAATGATTATTTACAAAACTAGTAAAATAAGTTACTTAAGTAAATATTATGATATTAAGTATTATTATGGATTTGTTAACCTTGGTAACTAGAACACATGAGGACTAATATGGACAATAGACATTTAATATATGTATGAGTTATAATATATATGATATATGAGACTTGTGATAAAATACAAAAGTAGTAAAGTATAAAGAAAAGGTTACAAATGGAGTCAACAAGCCTAAGCAATGTTGCTGTCCAAAATCCGAATTTTGACATGCTTATTTTATATTTTTAAAAGATAATACATTTCACGACGATTCCGAAAAAGTAAGAAACTTGTTAAACGGGTTAATAACGAAAAAGTTACGTTAAAAACAAGTTATACGTTAATAAACGAAGTCGTAAATAACTTTTTATAAAAACATTTTTATAAAAATCTCAAACAGCAAGGGTTAGTATTTTAATAAATAATACATATTTTTAGGATTCCAAAATGATAAGAATCGTAATTTTTCAATTAATAACGAACGAGTTATGAATTTCGCAAGTTTACGACAATTAATACTTTTATAAAACTATTTTTATAAAAGTTACTATTCATGACAGAAAGTTATATTTTGTAACCATCATAAAAATATGGGAACTTTCAATACGATAACGTCCTCGAAAAATCATTAAAAACGGAGCTTAATTTACGAAAATAAATACCGACATTACGGGTTTTTACGACGACGAATACGATTTTAATAAAAAGTCACGTCTGATGTGATACAGTAAAATGTTACTGTTCACCAGGGGTCAAATATCGAAAAATGTCAACTTATGATAACTCGTCTTAATACGAAATAGATGGACATAAGAAACGCAGAATCGGGCTTAAAACGGCGGAAAGTTACGCCAGTTTAACTAAACGGTAGTTATAAACGTTTTAAATTATGAACACCAATTTTTCCAAAACCATAGTTGGTGATTGAGCTATATAGAATGTTATGTGGTTATCAAAGTACTATATTACTAGGGAGTTTCATAATGAGGCCTCTTCGGATGGCGTTTCGACGAGTTGCTGGATTTACGATTTAAAGTGTCCTAACTCCTCGAACGTCATGTCATGACCTCTTTAATTATGATAGCCCGAACGATAGTACGATAGTAAAACAACTATAAGATTAGATTTTAAGTACTTGATTACTTATTCCGACCTCTGATAATTTAGTTGCATTCGATCTTTAGTACGTTTATCTGCGCTATTTGGATTATCTGACTCAAGGTGAGTTCCATTAGCCCAATTTTTATGAATTTCATGATTTACAATTATGGTGGTGAATGGAAACATGCTTTGTTTTACAAATTGGACGCAAGTAAACATTTTTGTATTGATTACATGTTGCCTAAGTAGCGATAACCCAAGTTGAGCCCCTTTATCATGAACTGTCAATTGCATAGATGTAGTTGGGAATTACATTATGTGAGCGCGAATGTTATTTAATAGATCTATTCGGGAAACGACCTCCCCGTTCGGGTGATTAGCTATCACCGGGAACGAACGTTATAGCATGTCGAATTTAAGATGTTTTCGGGTTGAACATCTAATCGGGCAGAAATTGCAATATATAGTTTAATTGCAAGAAAGATCGTCGAGCTTCAGTGTCATGAGCTTAGTGTAAATGTAATCTAGTTTTTGTGAGATCTGCATGTGTTGCATTATCACTAAAAAGACTTGCGGTCCTGCACATTATGATTTTATCAAACCTATGAATTCACCAACAATTTTGTTGACGTTTTTAAGCAATGTTTTCAGGAGATCAATAGGCATGGGATGCCAAGGATGCATTGGGTTATATTTTGGATTGCACGCTTAAAGATTTAGGTGCATCATATTTGGGGAAATGTATTGTCAACTTTTGTAATATTCAACAATGAACAAGTAAAGCTATATGCTTTTGTATTAGATCTTTCAATTAAATCCAATGTATCATTTTAAACGACTTTTTGTGTCGTTCTTATATATCTTGTGCTATTGATCTTGAAGTAACACGCCCCAGACCCTTATTCCGCTGCGACCCAATTTGGGGGTGTTACAGATAGCGCTATTAAAGGTCGGCCAACCTCTCGTTCCTCGATCCTCGTGGAATTGCATAATATTCATATATAGGGGAAGTCGTTCATTTATTCATTAACACTTTGTATATGCATTGCTTTTGACTTTATTATTAACCAAGTGGCTTTGAACATTTAGACTTTCTATTAATGGACATATTTCTGTTATCATGGAATTGTGTGTGAATTTATACGATACAAGTCTTGTTTGGGTGGGACTTGTATTGGGATAAATCCATATGACTCTGGCCATGACGTCTTCTTTTATAAACTATATTTTTTAGACTTGTTCTTTATCATGGAAGTGTAGGTGAATGTATTTATATTACAAGTCTTGTATGCACGGGACTTGTAATATGATAGATTCACAGGACTCTTGCCATGAGGACTTATTTATAAAAAGGGTTTTTACATCAATTACATAAAACCCGTGTACTCACCAACTATTTTCATAGTTGACACGTTTTCTCATGCCTTTCAAGTGATCGTCAGAAAATTTTCTTATGAAGGCATTACATCATGGTCATATCGTGTCGTCTCTTTTAAGTTTATGCTGTCAAGACTATAGTTTTGTGAACTTAAAATTTTCATTTAAATGCCAATGTTCGACGAAGACAATTACGGTATTATTGTTCTATTTCTTTCAAATTAAATCATGGTTTTGTACTATTGTCATATGCTTGTGCCTTGAGTTATCACACTCTGTGTTTCCGCTTTAGCGGGGTGTTACACGTTGTCCATTAACTTTGAAACTAAATCCGTTTTTATTAGTAATTTCTACAGCTCCATAGGGATATACTGTTTTAACTATATTTGGACCGTACCATTTTGATTTAAGCTTTCCTATGTACATTTTCAAACGAGAATTATATAATGGTACTTTGTCTCCTACCTTAAAGTCTTTATCTCTACGAATTCTAGAGTCATGCCACTTCTTAGTTCATTCTTTGTAAACTATAGTATTCTCATAAGCCCCATCTCTCAATTCAGCTAACTCGTTAAGTTCCATAAAATGATTTTTACTAGCAATTATTAAGTCCATATTGCATTGTTTTAACGCCCAATACGCTTTATGCTCAATTTACATGGGTAAATTACATGTTTTCCCATAAACTAATCTGAATGGAGTACACCCTGATGACGTTTTGTAAGATGTTCTAAAGGCCCATAATGCATCGTTAAGTTTTTCAGACCAATCCTTAGGATTATACCCCCATCGATCTCTTTAGAAGACGTTTAATAGCCCTGTTGGTAACTTTAGTTTGTCCATTAGATTAAGGGTGATATGCTGTGGATAATTTATGAGTTACGCCATATTTTTGTAAAGCTCTTTCAAGCTGAGAATTATAAAAATATGTACCCCAATCACTAATTAAAGCCTTGGGAACTCCAAATCTAGCAATAGTCCTCTTAAAAATTTAACCACCACTCGCGCATCATTCGTTGGTAATGCTTGAGCTTCAACCCATTTGAACACATAATTAATATCTACTAATATATACTTATTATCTCTAAAGTCAAGAAACGGTCCATAAAATCTAACATACCTGAATATTATTTTATGGCATTTTGCTCCTTGACAATATATTTCCTGATCGTTGACATGCATCGCATTTTATTATGTATTCTTTAGCATCTTTAAAAACACTAGGCTAATAAAATCCGGACTCATAAACCTTTTTTGATGTAACAGAAGCACTATGATGTCCCCAGTCGGTCCTGAATGACAAAGCGCTAAAATTTCAAAGATTTCACTTCTGGCCACACATATTCTCATTATATTATCGGAACAACCTTCTCGACAATATAATTGACAAAATCCACATACCAAGGTTCATCGTCATTAAACTTAGTTTTTAACATCATCAAGTGCTCATCACGAAATTTATCAGATATTTCCCTCTTAGTCAACATCTCCATATGAGGATTTTTACCTAGACAAATGATACGCGGCTAAATTTTCGGCCCCTTTCTTATTTTTAATTACAATATTGAATCCTTGTAGTAGCATAACCCATCGTATAAGCCTAGGTTTAGCTCCCGGTTTATTGAATAAGTATTACAAAGCATGATGATCAGTGTAAACCATAATTTTTGATAAAATAAGATAATGACGAAATTTATCAAACGAAAAGACAAATGCAAGAAGTTTTTTTTCAGTAGTGGTGTAATGTTCTTGAGCATTATTTAATGTTTTGCTATCATAATAGATTGGCTTGAATTTTTTTATCTATTCTTTGTCCTAATACAGCTCCAACAGCAAGTCACTAGCATCACACATTAGTTCAAAGGACATATTCCAATTAGGAGATATTATAATAGGCGCAGTGGTTAATTTTTCTTTTAAAATATTAAATGCCTTCTAGCAATCATTAGAAAAATTAAATTTTACGTCTTTTAGTAAAAGTTGTGTCATAGGTTTAGATATCATAGAAAAATTTTTAATAAATCTACAATAAAAACCTGCATGCCCTAGGAAACCACTGTTAGGATTTCACTTTATGTGACGACATTACAGAATTACCATAGTTTATCATACCACCATACACAGGGACTAGAATAGGCAATATAGCATACTTGTGTAATGTATGGTGGTATAAATACCCCTCCATAGCTTCCATGGAGGGGTTGAGACTCTTGTAACATTTTCCATTTTCATCTTATTTTACACATTTATTTCTCTCACTACACTCTCTCTCTAAACATGGCTATCTTGTGGTTTGAGTCTCCCCAACTACCGGATTAATGATTCTTTAGTTTTCTTTAATTGGTATCAGAGCCAGCTTTTAATCTTGGGTCGGTTTTACTTTTTTATGGTCCGGTTGGTCTTAAATTTATCACTATTTTCAAAATCTGTCACTTTTATTAGTTTTTGTCGTATGCTATGGTTAGTTTATGCTTTTTGTCATTTTCAAATCAGTATGCCATGGGTCTGTATGGATATGTCACTTTTTATCATATTTTTTCTTCACTTTTTGTAGTATGAAACAACAAGGACAAGTGTTATTTATGTGGCTTATTTGAAGATCTGTACTATTTACGGCTTATTCTGGTGCTTATCTGCTCATTTTCGTGGTTTTTTTCTAGGCTTATTTTGAAGGCTGCGAAACATGTTATGAAGCCTCCGAAATGTCTCATAAAGTCTGCGAAATATGCAGTCTTACAGGTTTGTGCGAAATATGTTATGCGTATTTTTTCGAAATAAGCAGGTTGGGCTTATTTATGCGAAATATGCATGTGAAATATTACAGTTTGTTTTTCTGCGAAATAAGTCAAATTTCAGAAACAATACTCTGCCCAAAATTTGGTTAGGGTGCGAAATATGTTACAAATGGGTATGCGAAATAAGCAGATCATGACTCAGACCAAGTCAACTCGGTATTTACCGAGTTGACCGAGTTAACTCAGTCAACTTAGATGAGTGAAAGCCGAGTCAAAGAGAAATAAAAGAATGAAGAAGAGAAGAACAGATATGACAGACTCGGTTACCACAACCCAACAACATCAATAACAGACAAACAACATCAACCCTCAAATCAAAAACATATACAACAACGTCAACTACAACAACAGCCTCACACCAACAACAAATATAATCATAATCCCATCACCATTCACAACAACATCTATGTCTAACCTAACCCATCATCACAACTCCCTCATCAATAAACCAGACTCAAAACAACAAAATCTCATATTCGTGTTACGTTTTTTTAAACCAAAATCTTTTAAGATTAAACACG
>BQNB010098449.1:12622-25151 GCA_026074375.1 Tanacetum coccineum
CTGGCATCAGTGCAAGCAAGATATATGACGAAATGAGTAAGAAATGATAGACCATTACACATTAAAGGTAAGGTATTAAGCATTAGAGTAATGAGTTCCTTTATTAGCAAAATTTCATTTCATTCCATTAATGTAGCTAAAATGTATAAGAGGTGGGGAAACGGGTGCGTTCTTCCCATGCGCCAAAGAACGGCGCGAGCCGAACGAACGGCGCACGACTCCGGTGCTCGCGCCGTTCCCACCAGCCCACGCCGTTCTATTTTTTTTAAAAATTAAAAAAAAAAAACTAGCTGCTGTTGGAGGAGCGCATTTTTGAATTTTTATGCCCCAAAAAATCCCATTTTTACCCTTTAAAAATCCTATAAATACCTCATTATTATTTCATATTTCACACACACTTCCGATATATATTCTACTTCAATAATATCCAATTTTCTTTCACCTATGGATCCAAATAATCCCGTCGATTACGACACATACGATCATTATGATTTTTATTTTCAAAGTGACTATGATCAATATACGCGGGATTATGAGGCGTATGAACATTTTGTAGCTTTGTGTGAGCAAGAGGCCGGGGGTTCGAGCTCGGATCAAAAGAGGAGGAGGACATACATACCTCGTGAACGAGAAACTGCAGAACAACGGCTACTCGAAGACTATTTTGGCAACGATGAATTTGAACCTAAATATCCGGAAGAAAAATTTAGGCAAAGGTATCATATGAGCTCTACACTTTTTAATAAAATAGTCAATAATATCTTAAGTTATGATGTTGAGCCTATTCCCGAGTACTTTACTTATTTTAAACCAAGTTACGATGAGACAGATCGTTTAAGTATTGGTCTTATTTTGAAGTGCACATCCGCCATGCGCCAACTGGCGTACGGCACTGCACCTGATGCATTTGATGAGTATTTGCAAATTGCTGAAAGTACTTCACGAGAATGTTTAGATAACTTTACTAAATGCATACATGTTTTATACGTTGAAATTTTTTTAAGGAAACCCACTGCAGCGGATATCGAAAAAACATATCAATTGTACGAACAAAAACATGGACTCCCGAGAATGCTCGGGAGTATTGATTGTATGCATTAGGATTGGAGAAATTGTCCAAAGTCATTGATAACGCCTAGATTCGGTATGTTTTGAGATGCGTTATCTTGGTTTTATATGTGCTAATTTGTAAAATAATACTGCTTTTACCCCTGTTATTGTGCAAAATGAGTTTCTTATGTTGCAGCTAGCCGAAAGATGCGAAGTAAAGAAAAGAAGCTAAGAATGAGTGCTAATTCGATATTTGATTTGAAGACCCATCTAGAATAGTAAAATATGCACTTTGGGTCATAAACATGTGGTATGGATTGGCCCGAGGGACAAAAAGTTGATCGGAAGACGAAAGACGAGGAAAAGTGAAGATCGCACGTTGCGACGAGCACTCTACCGCCCGACAGGATGCATTGCCACCCGGCAAAGGGATCAACTGGATTGCCGCCTGGCGCAAGGCTTTGCCGCCTGGCGCAAGGCTTTGCCGCCCGGCAAGACCACGATGTCAGTTATATTTTTACAATTATGAGCGAATTAAAGAGCCATTATGCCTAGAAACCAATCATATACTTGTATTATCAACTGAGGGGACTTACATTAACTCCCTAAGTCGGTTTGGAAGGATTATATATAGTTGTGGTGGTTTTAACCTAAAATATAACACAAGATACCACTTAACCCTTAATTAGGTTAAGTTTCCACCACCTTTATTCAACCCAAAAGCTGTAGAAATATCTCTACAAACCCAGAAGAGTGTAAGGACGAATTTGAAGGAAGAATCGCCACTCTTGGAGTTACGTTGATTACGGCGATTGGAGGCCCTTGGCGGGCTACATCACCAAACCTATAGGAATCTTTGTAGGTATTAGTCTTTACAAATATTTCTGAGATGTGTCTTAATTTATCATTTGAATGTTGGATTTGTGAAGTGAATTTATATATGGAGTAGTCTCATAATACTTACGTGTGGAATGAAATGAATTTGGTAAACTGTTTGATTGTGTATGAATGATGATTTTTGTAAACATGTGGTTTATTTATGTCTTGAGTTCTTTTCTATGATTTGTGGTAGAATACCCATGGAATCATAGGTCGAAAGGGGTTCCGTGGCGTAGGCTATTCTCTATTAGTCGTGACAAACTAAAAAGGGGTTTTGGTAATTGACATCTATCATTTTCACATAATCAAAAAAGATTAACAAAAGGGCTTGAATTCAAGTATAGGTCGAAAGGACTTGTTGAATCACTTAGGAACATTATTTATCTAGCAAACACACTTAATTGGCTTGGGGGGCTGATGATGTTCATAGGTCAAAAGGGTTTGTCATTAGTTTCCTGCATAAATATGATTTGGTGAAGTATACCACGGAGTTAAATCATATACAAATGGATTTTGTGAATCATATACTCTTGTTTACCCAACGTAATCAAACATGGATATCAATGACATGGATTTCTCGCATAAGTATAACCTTAAAAATGGAACGAATTTGCTTAAGTAATTACCTTAATTTTATGACGCTAATGGCCATGACAACCTTAGTGTCTATCTTGCTACCTAGTATTGGTTTAAACCAAGTCCCATGGAACGAACTTGACTTACCCGACTTTACTACGATTGAACGAGTATACTTGCTCGTATGTATCGTTAGTAATTTTATTAGTCTCGATTATAAATATAAAACTTACACCCGACCAACGTCATCAATAAAAAATCCTAATTCTTGAAAAATTAAGGTTTCAAGATTGAAACCCTAAAATCTCCATATCAACCAATAAACCACCAAGAACCAACAATATCAACCAAGAATATGATGAAACACCAGATCTGAAACCCAATAACTTGATCAGACCGATAAGAACCCGAACAAACCAAGTTCCAGCAAGAATATGTTGAATCAATAATAGAAAACACTGATTTAAAGAAAAAACCCAATTTTAAAACAAAACCCTAATTTTTTTTGAAACCTTAGAAAATTTAGTTAACCACCTAAATTAACCGTGAGCTCTGATACCATGTGCAAATTATAACACAAATATCAAGAAACCCAACCAAACCTCCCCCCAATTGGTTCACTTTTATTAGTTAAAATGTAGATAGAATCACAAATTGTGATCTATCAAATTAAATTGGACGATTACAATAGAAAGAATGAAACAACCAAACTATAATGATCACAACACAGTGATCAACTAAACGATTACAAGAGAGGAACAAGATTTTTACCTTAGGGTTTGTGAGAGTATCAAACTTGAATGTATTTTTCAAAATCAACTTTCATAGATTTTTAACAGCAATACTGTCATTTGTAATATTAGTATGGGCTGGATTATTGACTCAGGAGCTAACCAACACATGACTGTTACAACTAAAAATATGTTTGGAATTATTGATATTTCTGATTTAAATTTAATTATTGGGCATTCTAATGGTACTTTGGCTAAAATAAAGTATGACGGAAATTTGCAATTTTCTACAATGTTGTGTTGTAAGATGTCTTGGTTGTTCCTGAATACTGTGTTATATATCAGTGCATAAATTGATAAGAGACAGTAGAATATTTGTTGGTTTTGATGAGAATAAATGCTATATTCAGGATTTAACTCAAAACAAAATGATGAGGACTCGTAGTGAGACTGGTGGCCTTTACTTGTTTGATCAACCTGTTTGTCAGACTTTAGGTAAAAGTATTGGTATAAATGCATATGATTCTAAAACTCTGTGACACATCGGGCTTGGTATTGATGTGCTGCATAATGAGTTGCAGATGTCTTATGGTTCACATGTTTCACCCTGTGACATTTGTCATAAAGCTAAACAAACAAGGGAACCTTTCCTTTTTTGTGACCATAAGTCATCTACTGTTGGTGATCTTATTCACCTTGACCTTTGAGGCCCTTGTAATTTTTTCACTTTTGCATTGTATCACATATGAAAAGGTTAGGATTAAAGAGATAGAACTAGAAAGAGAGATTTATCAAATGAGGAGTTTTATAAAGAAAAAGAAGAGCGAATGAGGAAGAGAATGAGGTGTTACAAAATGTCTAGCTATCTAAATAAGGTCTTCTCCTGTAGGGATGTTCAACAGTTAGGTTTTTGAGTTTGTTGGTTGTATGGTTCGGGTTTATCAGTTTGAAATTTTTTAAAGTTAAAACAAAAACTAAACCAAACCAATTATAGAACGGATAAAACCAAATCTTATACCAAATTAGAATTTGGTTTGGTTTCAGTTAAAACCAAGAAAACCAAATTTAAATAAACTCTAAAATATCTAAAAGTTATAGATAAAAACATAAAATTTTCAAATAAAATTAACAAATCAAAAAGTCTCACAAAGTACTTAAGTAAATTAAAAAAAAAGTTTAAGAAACCAAAAGGTTTCAGAAGTTAACAGAAGTAAATGAAAGCAAAATACGATAAAATATTCTTCGACAAAAGTCTTCAGAATCCTTATTTGCTTGAATATTCTATTTTCAAGCATTCAAACTATTTGCATCTTCACTCTTACTCAGTATATGTGAATTTATAAGAATCAAGTATCTAAACTCTTATCCAATGCTTTTGGATATGCATCAATGCTTGATTTGATTAGTGATTAGTTTAAAAGATATTAAAAAAACTAGGATTGCTAGTTAGGATAATAAGATAGAAAAGATGTATATATAATGAACTTTTTTTAATGTTTATAGATTGATTTGATAAAAGAAATTTTATTTGTATGGATTTGTAATCCTAGTAGAAATTTTGGTTCTAACTGGACCAAATGGCTTATGGAGTCTATTTAATAGGCTGTAATTTTTTTCTATCCTCTGGCTAGTGCTTTTTCCTTTGTTAATGAAGTTAGCCGTTTCAAAAAAAAAAGATATTCGATTTTTCAGTTTAGTTTGGTTTTATTTTTCTCAAAACATAACAAACTAAACACTAATTGAATACTTTGGAAGGTTTCAACCCAAACCATACATCAATTAAAATTTTCGGTTTGGCTTTATTTGATTTCGGTTCTGGTTTATTTTTTAGTTTGTTCGATGTTAAACCAAACACTGAACACCCCTCTTCTCCTCCTATTTATACTTATTCTCTCTAATCTAATCCTACTTAGCTATTGGGCTAATTTTCCTAATTTAAGCCCAATAAGCTTTATTACAATCTATTAAATATTAAAACTACTAATTATTACAAGATAAATTCTTCTAGAATAATAAACACTTGTTCAATTTCTAACAATAAGGGTTGATTATGCAGGACGCTTTATTTGATGGAGAATTAGTCTTCCATTCACAAAACTTTATCACCTTTTCATTTGTCTTTGATGCTTTAGACGTTTCTTGATCTTTGTCTCGGACAGCTCCATGATGTCTTTGTCTATATAACTGAGTGGCGGGTCTTTCAATTTATAACGTGCAACACAAACAATAGCAGAAACTTCTTTCACCACTTTCTCTAAAGTTGCATCACAAAAGTTTGGTATCTCTTTTAAGCCCATAACTCTCCTTTGCTTTTTGATGTTCTCGTACACAATTCCAATGAAAGGATCGGTTATGAAAGAATGAAGTTCAAGATTTTTAATACCGGGAATGATAAGAGTTGGTGTAGTAAGATTGATCTTGATCTGATAACTTTCTATTCCCAGCTAATAATCATGAACTCTTTCGCATATAACACAACTTCTGATGAAGACGATTAAGGAATTCAACAATCCATTCTCATGGTAATTAAATTTACCTTTCAAGCATAATTAATACATGTCTTTGATGTCGTTCTTATTCAGGTACTGGTAGTCTGCCTCAGAAAAGATATATGCTTTATTGTCAGCCCTCTTTACAAGAATTTCTTCCATAAAGTCTTGATCAAATTCCTTTTCGTTAACAATTCTGACCACTTCAACAATTTTGTGATATAAGTAGACTTCCGTAGGTCTGATCTTTCTTTTTTGTGCTTCTTTATGTAGACTATCTTGTGCCATGAGTTTTTCTAGTGTTGAATGGCTAGCCTTGCTTCTTTGTTAAATGTCTTGAACTCTTTGCGTACCCATCTTGTTAAATGTTCTTCAAGATTATTTTCCAAGAATGAGGTTGCATAAATCATGTGCAGTGACAATACATACTTCTTGGTCATGCTTAAAATAAAATAGATCCTTGTTGTACAAATACCTTGGAGGTTTATTTGGATCTCTCTGAGGACTGAAAAATACTGGAGCTTTTATGAGGAATCATCAGATCTTCTTCCCTGCTTTCCCAGAAAATTTGATTCTCCATATAGTTTTTTGCCTGTTTAATATGGTAGGCATACTCTTCGGCAGTTCTGAATTGTTTTTTCATCATGTCTTTCAAAGTAGCCTCCATTCTTTGGTGATCAGCAATTGTCGATACTTTATTATCTCCCAAACTCTTTATCTCTTCCAAAAACTGTAGTGATGCATCCTCGAAGATATCCTCATCTTCATCAATTTCTGGAATATCAGACCGCACATCATAATCTTCTTGTTGTTGTTGCACATATGACATTGTCCGAGATTCTTTCACCGGTTGTTTTGAAGATGATGAATCCTTTGTAGACTTGGACCCTCTCGATGTCTTTTTCTTTTTTCTCACCCTTCTCTCCTTTAGGAGGAACATCATCATCGGGATAGTCATCATGATCTCTCTTGCGAAAAACGTGTTGTCTGCACAATTCAGATGGTACTGAAGATTTCTCAAACTTTGCTTTCAAAACTTTCCACATGTCTGGATTAGCAGCTTGTGATTGTAGATCGTCCTTCATCTTCATGTAAAATTGTTGTTGTAATTCGAGAATGGAAGTAATAGAAGATGGTTGCAAAGTAATGACATGATTATGCATATAGTCCCTGAGAAATGCTTTAAATTGTTGTGGAGCAGTAGCAAAAATCTCTTGTGAGACTAATGAGGTGTATTTTTATACATTTTTCGAGGTCATTTAACCCCTAAAATCATGCAAATATCCTCGATTATTGTGCTTAATTGTTTCTTTTTGTTATTTTAGCATTTGGGAAGAATTGGAAGGAAATACACGTGACTTGGGCTCAATTGGAGAAGAAACAGGACAAAGACGCAACTTTACAAGACTTTGATGGAGCTTTGGATTTACAATGCGTGGAGACGGCGTCGCAATTCCTTCTGACACCATCAAAGCTTGAAGGTGACGACGTCATGATCTTTTGTGACGACGTCACTGTAGCCGACTTAAAGAGGCCCATGGAAGATTCGGTGGGTTGACGACGTCGCGATTAACAAGAGACGACGTCGCGACTTATTTTCTATATATACAAACCCTATTTTTCATGTTTTAAGGAGGAAAAACGTAAAGTATAATTGTAGCAGCTATTGTTGTCGACTTTTAGGGTTTCTAAACCCTTTTGTACTCATTCATACTTCATGTTTATATGAAGTAAAGTTTATTTACCCTTTTAATCATTCAATATGTATATGTGTTGTTTGATTAATTGTTCTTCGCTTTCAATTAACATGCTTGGCTAAATTTAATTGTGTTTGCTTATGATTACATGAAACCTGGTTGTTAGATCTTCTGTTATTGCTTCTTGTTAATGATATGCGCGTTAGACTTTAGAAAACTAGATTCTTAATTGCAAAGCGAAGACGTGTAGGGAAACGCGGCTACGTTAGCGGATACATGTGATTAGATCTTCATATCTAGATCACCTTTGGGCAGATTCCGAGTTATGTGTTTAATTTATTAGGTGCTTACACATTCCATTACGGGAGTGACGGGCAATAAAATCTGAGAAGACAACTAGGGAGTAGTACATGATTAGTTAAACACTTTTGTGTAACGATACAAGTTTTTACCCAACCTTTTACTTTGCTTGCATAATTAGGAGTAGTGTAGTTTAATCAAAACCCCTCAAAACCCGAGATTTACTTGCTTTCAAAAAAATATAAAAAAATAAAAATAATTGATGCGTATAATCGTTTAAATTAATTTTTCAAGTTTTAAATTTATAAAACTCGATTACCTATGGTCTACTATGCACTAATAGGCAGAGAACCCGATCGTGTGTAGTGTAGGTTTGGTAAATCTGAGGTGGTCCTAAGAGCTAAGTGTTTTAGTCTTAATTTGAATAGGTCACATTTTAAAATGGTTGGTGTACATAGTTTTAATACGTATAATAATATAAAGTAAAGAAATTTACTAAAAATCCTTAAGGACAAAGATTTAAAGTAAAAATCTACACAAAAATACTACACGTTTAACCGGTAAGTGATTATCGGGTCGTTTTCCCAAAGACTTATGAAATTGAGACCTAGTTTGTTATTTGGACAATGAATTGAATTGGTTCGAAGATGATTTGTTTTCTAAAATCCTAATAGTGAGCAAATTAAGGGACAATTAAACCTAACTACGAAAAAACGATAACGGAAAAAAGAAAATGCTACAAATAAGCAATTGATCTAATTTAAATCCTAAATGTTTTTCTAAACTTTTTCTAATTATAAATGACTATTTAAAAGTAAAAAAGCTAAGGAAATTCTAAAACGAGGGTGCTTAAAGTTTAAAAACGAAGAAAACGAGAACGGGAACGAAATCCCGTTCTTTAAAAAGTGAAATTACAAAATATTAACCCTACGAAAGTAAATTTCAAACCTAAGCCTAGAATATGATAAAAGAAAATTTTATTAAAAAAATATTTTTTTGATTATTTTTCTATTTTTTAAGATTTTTTAAAGTTTTTAATGAAAATAAATGATTAAAATACTAAACGTTGAGTTAAAAATCTAAGAAAATTACTAAACGTAGCTTATGATAAGCAGAATGCAAGAAAAATATAAAATCCTAAAGTGCTAAACTAAATAAGTCGGGAAAAAGCTTAAAAGCACTCGAAGTGCTTATTAATACTAAAACTCAAAAATAGGGTAAAAGAATTGATAATGCAAAGAAGGACGTAAAAGTCCCAAGGGCACGTTGGTGAGGGTGTGTGTTGTGAGGTTTATAAAAGGGTTGAAACTGAGTTGAGGTCGGGGGTTCGAGTCTTGCTCACCCCCGACTTCCTTGGTTTCCCCTTTTTTTATTTTGCAAAAACCTAAAAAGCAAAGTTGTAAAACAGCTTATAATAAGCTATTTTTGTGAAAACAACTTTTCTAAAAGCTAATCAATAAGCCATTAAATGAGCTTAAAACAGACATAAAGTACTTAACTACTTTTTTACTTTTTACAAAACTTAATAAGCTAAAAACTAAAATAAGCTAAAACAAGGACTGAATAAGCTATTATTAGACTAAAATTGACCTAATAAGCTAAATTTAACTAGAAATAAGCAAGCCATAAGCTAAGGATTTCAAATAAGCACTTATAAGAAAACTGCATACCAAACAGGCCAAATGGCTAACTTTGAGCTTAATTTTAAGTACTCTAATGGAACCTTATGGCAAATCAGTTTATTCTACCTTAAAGTTCAGCTAATAAGCTACTTAAAACTACCAGCAAAATACATTTTGAAATTAAAATGAACACTAAAAAAGTGAAATGAAAAAGCTACCTGAGTTATTTTAACTATGTTTTGGTTTTTTTAATGAAAAGACTAAATAAGCTAAAACCTAACCTAAATAAGCTATGAACTACTAAACATTAACCTAATAAGCTAGTTTAAACAACAACTAAACAAAAACTTAAGCTATAAGCTAGAAATCTCAAATAAGCTCTTTGACAAAAACTGTTAACCCAAACAGTCCATAAGGGCAACTTTGAGCTTATTTTTTCAATAAGCTAAAGGATCCTTATGGACTTTTGGCTTATTACACTAAAAAGAGTACCTAAAATACTACTTAAAACAATAATTGAAAAACATTTTGAAATTTAAATGAACAATGAAAATTTTAAATAAAAACTGCTTATTAACTCAGTATATGCTTAGTGTTTAAAAGACAAAATGCATATTTTAAACTCAAAAACAGATAACTAGACAAGCTTATTTTTAAAAAGTAAATTAAAAAAATGTAAACTACTCTATAATCTATTTATATTCTAAAAATAAAATCCTAAGGGCTAAATTAACCATCTGAACATTAAGATTTAAAAAGGACTATTGACTGTTTTCAACTACTGATGCAATTGACATACATTTTAGTCAAAACTCGAAACAACTTGATGCAAGCTTAAGGATTCAGTTTCTACAACTTTAAAACAATAAACTAAATGAACAATGAGTGATAACTTCAGCTAGAACAAACTTGAACTTAAATTGCTTATGAAACTGAACTAAACCTAACAGATTCTAGTTACTACTAAATGAGTTTGCTTAAAACTAATTACACCTAATAGTGACCTTAAATCCTTTCAATATAAACCTTAAAATGATGCTTTGAGTCAAAATAAAGGACCAAAGGAAACTTGGCAGTACTAACTCAAGTTAGTACTGCCTTGACCCAAACACCCCTTTAAATAACTACAGTTCATTTTTCAGCTTATATCTTTGAGATTCAATGCACAAACTACTAATACCAGATAGTAATAAGCTAATGATAATCCTAATGAGCAGATTTAAGCAAACTAATATGCATAACATTTAGCTAAAAGGTAAACTAAGTATTCTTTGGTTTTTCAAATGTTTATAATTATCTATTATATGTAACTAAGATTCTATACTAACAACTCTAACTAAATAGTATCTAATAACTATATTAAGCATCAATAAGCTAATCTAAACAGGAATAAGCAAGCAATAAGCAATGATAGGCTAAAATTCAAAATTAAGCTACAAAAAGGAATTGAAAACTTACAAGAGCCTTTGCTCTAAACAAGGCTTATCAAAATGCTCTTTAGGAGCTTCAACATGCTCCGTTAATCAAATGATAAGCTTTGGTGGATGGGGGTTCCTGGAAGCCCATCCTCTTTTTGGCTTCCTTCCATATATAAGAGCTCCCTTGTGGGTTGTGGTATTTTGATTGTAGATTTGAATAAGATAAGCTTAACTAAGCTTTTAAGAACTTAGTTGAGTAATTAGCTAGCTTAAGAGTAAAAATGACAGCTTATGGAGAGCTTATTGAATAGTTTAAAGCTTATTTAAACCATTTCATGTTAAGTGAAAACAAATTAAATCACAAGATTTAAAAGTGAACTACAATTTTATTAATAAAACTGAATTACAATGCTTTAAAAAGAGATTACAAGTATTTAAAATGACATTTAAGCTAAAAATTACAATAAGCTATGTTTACACTAAGGCTACACTAAATTAAGTTAGATATCCTGTGAGTGACGAGTGAGCTCTATTTATAGCAGGAGAAAGAAGCTTCTAGGTCTGTTACACGCTCCCCTTGGTCTTGATCTTCACCCTTCATTATCTTGCAATCATTGGATCCTTCGTCTTCACCGTTGGATCAATATGTGATCATACGGATTGCCAGCGTGGCATTCCCTGTGTCAGATGCCTTGTACTTCTTTTACATTGTTTTTAGTGCAATATTCCCCTTTTTGGTGTGTTTCTTTGAAAACCCGTATGTCAGTCCCTCTTGTAAGCTTGACCAATTAGAGCCCTTGAGTGACGTTTCTTCTGCCAAGTTGGCACTTGGTACTAAGGATCTTCAAGGCCACGTTGGATTGAGTTAATTGCCTTTTTATTAAAGTTAATTTTGATAAAGTGAAATGGGGGAGACGGTGAACAGTAAAACTATTTTTCTCGCCCCCCAATTTTATTCGTTTTGAGTTTGACTAAGGGTAGCGGGCTTTTGACTTGGGCTTTTGGTTTATAAAAAGAAATTTAGGCCGGGTAAAAAGGTAAAAGGGTTTTGAGTTTAATAAGAGACTAACGACCGTTATCTTCTTAATAAAAGAGGACTAACGGTGTTAGTCACTTAAGGATTATTTGTGAAATTTATTTAATATTGAAGGCTCATTTAGGATTTTGAGGGTTTTGTCGTTTTGTGGTTTGACCAAGAGTTGACTTTGTTGACCATTTGCTAGAAAACTTCTGGCTCTTGTGCACTCTATCCGTCCCCGTATTCGTGTTTGCCTGGTTTTGACCATTTTCTTGTGATTTTTGCAATATCCATACATACACATTCACAAACAACAAAATACACAAATACAAGCATATTTTTGCACATTTTGATTATTTAAAGGCCATTTTTGGTATAAAAAGGATATGTGATTTCTCACATATCAAAATTCCCCAAACTAAGTGATTGTCGTGTCCTCACGCAATGTTATATGCCCTAAAACCAAATACCTCAAAACTTCCCCAAACTAATCATTTGAAAAGTAGCAAAGTCTTTTGTGGGAAGAGTTAAGAAATCACAAGTTTTAAAACACCATACTTTCCTATTTTTCAAAACTTGTTCCATTTTTATGATTTTTTTTATGAAAACTAACTAGAATATTCCGAGTTTCGTTATTTCCATAACTGTTTAGGGATCATAGAACAAGATGCATTTCGATCCGAGAATGCCCCAAAGAGGATAAATTTATCGTCTCCGACTTTTCACTTGCTCCAAACCAAGCTTAAAAC